>JAFBJS010003002.1:47905-90643 GCA_016785265.1 Paraplagusia blochii
AATGATCCTAGAGATGGAGCTACCAGGTAGGAGACAAAGAGGAGATTGATGGATGCATGAAGGTAGTTGGAGTTAGAGTAGTAGATGCGGAGATTGCGAGGAAATAGAGAATGTTGATTTATTTTTTATGGCAATGACTAAAAAAGGGTTTCGCTAAAAGGAAAAGACGAATAAAACAAATAGCATATTAGCGGCGGGAAAATCGTGATAAATCACAATCACAACTTATTGTGATTGAAAAATGTAAATCTGATTACATTTATGATTAATTAATGACATTTAAACATTTATTTTAACAGTCCCGGTTTTGCAGTCCTAATAGGACTAAATGGATTTACTTTTTGTTGTTTGTCCCCCTTTAGCAGTAAAACAGTGGCATATCTTTTAATCTCATTCCCAATCCCCTGACCTCCAGATAGAACCAGGGAGCAGTCATAATGCACACTTCCCAGCAAGGCCATAGGTTCCTGGGCTGCCTTTCTTCCACAAGGACCCCAAGACCAGACTCCCCTCATGGGAATGAAAGAGAGGAGGCAGATGAAAGCAGCAGAGAGGGGATGACTCCCCTGGTTCCCTCCTGTCTTCTCCATCACCCACCCGGAGAAAAATTTAATAAAGTCCACATACCAACAGCCGTAGAGGACAGAGATGGGGAATACATGAAAGGAAAGACGGAGAGATGGACAGAGGAGGAGATGGTGGGGTGGCAGTGATGACTGACCCCTCTGACGGTGTCATCTATGACCTTCGGAATGGTCACAAAGCATTGAATCCCAGGGGGACAGGATGAAACACACGCACACACACGGACGAACAACTGTACAAACACACAAGGGTGCTGACACAAAATACAGACCGTGCACCAACACCCTTATTTACACTCAGTCCTCGTATAAATGCTTTGTAGGTATTATAAATATCTGAAGAAAAATATTTGTCTAAAGATTCAGTGGAGAATGAATGCTCTGCATCAAGGTATGATATCACAGACTGATCCAAGAGGTTAGAACTTAATGAGTTTCGCTACTTATGTATTAAACAAAACTTAATATAAGAAAGACCAAGGAAATGTGTTTGTAGTACCCTTAGATTTTAGTACAAGCCTCGTTAGTTTGTCATAAATATTTGTTCCAATACATTGCAATTAATGTATAAGGCCCATAGTTCCCTTAAAGACCTTTTAAGGTACCTTTCAGGAGTATTATTTTGTATCAGTAACGTTAAGTAAAACCCTAGAGGCAGCTATGTTGTCGGACGTTTTTTATCAGCTACGATTGCTCTTGATTGGTCTAGCACGATCACATCTGAAAAAGCTACCTTGCCATAACCGAAATACCGAATAGATGCGATTTTTTTTGTGCGTAACTCGTTCCTAAGATTGCGTAGTGCGGCGATGTTGTAGCGAGATGGAATAGGGCTCACCTCATGGCTCTACTCTGCATGAACACCGGGGGCAGCCATCTTGCCCAGAACGATACTCAAACTTTCAAGGCCATTTTTATTTAATGAAGTTGCGTTAGTGTGATACAGTGCTTTTCAAGCTCCCACGGTCCACAAAGAAATGCCTTGGCAGGCCATATTCGACTCCCGGGCCTTGGGTTTGACACATTACAAGTGGACTCCATTGGCATCACGGGCCATTCAGAGAGTGACACACATACACTTGCACAGAGCCAACAGTGTTCACTGTGGTAACATTAATGTGTTCTCTTTCATAGATGATTACTCCCAGCAGGAGAGGGGGCATCTCTTTAATGATAGTCTTTCACACCCAAAGACTCCCACTAGAAGGGAGTGAGAAAGGGGGGAGATAAACGAAGAGGAAGTAAAGTAGTAGTAAAAGACACACTGGGAGATGGGTGAGGAATACGAATAAAGAGAAAAGGAAATGAGAGGGCAAACAAAAAATGGGCGGGTGTATCACTTTTTTTTTTCCCCCATATGGCACCAAGATAAGACAGACGGAAATCATGTCAAAAGAATGAAAGTCCTGATTGAAGGACACATGTAAGGAGAAAGGAGCAAGGAAATAGATTAATAATGTTCAACACGGTCGTCCTTCAAGAGACCAAGGCCTGGACCAGTGACCCCAATCAGTCAGCGTGTCCTATAAGCATCCAATTAGCAGGGTCCAATCACGGCGAGTGCTATATACTCGACATACCCTAAACTGTAGTCTGTCTGTGTAGTGTATAGAGCTGCTGAGACATTGATGGAATATTAGGCTTGAGATTTTAATTCAGTGTGTCAGTGTGTGTGTGTGTTTCAATGCTAGTCGGCCATGTTTTTGTCTAGAGACAGCCAACAGATGGTGTCTAATCTATGGAGGGCACAACCCCCTGTTGGGCACAGCGGGGGATAAGGACTCCGAGTGCTGCTCATGAGCCTACACATCAACCGCCAAAAGACTTGCCCTCTAATAAGAGCAACACACACACAGAGACACCCACATGACACGAGCATTTCTAACATAGAATATAAATACTTTGCTGTTTACGCAGTGGGTAAAAACTGAACTTTTGGACGCTAGGAATTTTTTTGGAGTCTTCGCTAGAACTGATAATCCTTGTGATTTGATGGTTTTCACACCAATTGCCCTCCCTAATGTACCCTCCCTATTTATCTGTTGCCCCCCGTGGCTGGGTATAATGAGCAACTTGGGTTAATGAATAAGATGTAAGACAATGGGAGACTAGGGTTGCAATGGGATCAGTAGAGACAGCAATAATACATTCAAACACTCAGTTGACGTGCGCTGGTTTAAAAGCTCCACTCACTTTCTGTTCGGCTCAATGTGTTGATACATTGTATTGTCCAAAGTTCAATGTGATGACATTGAAAACATTTAAAAATGCTGACGTTTTTGGTACAGTTTTAAATACAACTCAAGGCAGTGCAAAATATATATTTTTTCCAACATTGTCTTACTTTTATTTTTTATTCTCCATAATAAAAATACTCACTAAACGTCTCATCTCATTTTCTTTCCCCTCAGTGGAATGAATTCACATTGAGATGAACCGACCCCTAGACTATTGGGTTAACACAATTTACGCTATAAAACGAAACCACTGAGGAACATTTTCTCACCAAACTACTGCCACCACTAGAATAGTAATTTTCTGAATTTACTGGGCAAATTACCAGAACGAGGGGTGCAGTCCACGTAGTACATAGACTGGTGGACAAAATATTGGTTGTTGGAATCCTGTTATCCTGCCTTAAATGTTCAGTCATTACCATTCATTATCTCTGGCTATAAAAATCCCATTTGATTTGGACATTAAGTCTATTAGCCTAGTCCAGGTGTCAAACTCAAATAAGTTGAGGGCCACCACCTACTCATTTCACGGAAGGGCCACGCCCCATAGATTTCCAGGTTTCCCATATATTATATGTAATACAACACTGAACCAGAAGGAGGCTGTGGATCAGGGTTGTGAGAACTATAGGATTTACCGAAAAACATGTAGAGAACAAATCTATAAAATATTATTATAAATTAAACTTTCCCATCAAGGTGGGGGCCGCAAAATATCGTTCCATGGGCCGCAAATGGCCCACGAGCCGCAAGTTTGAGACCCCTGGTCTAGTCCATCATGACATACATTGACACGTGCAGTACCGCATGCATTCCCATCATTGCACACACACAGATTCTTTGCCCCTAGTTCCAACTATTACGGGCAGGTAGAGGTTTTCATTAGCATAATATCATCACTAGGGGGCCGGGTTAAAGTCAATGCATTTTAGCTTAGCAGTGCAGCACCAAGTCTGAACCGATTAAACATGCAGTCATTTTACTCAGAAGTCTGTACTGAAACAGCAACGCGCTTTTGTTGAAAACACACTTTTTTTTATTTTTTTGGATTCCCGTCCCACAGGAATGAGGCAATAAAGTCCATGAGACTTTGGACGGTGTCTGTGTGGTTTTGCCCCCAGTGTTGATGTTGCTGTGACAGCAGTCTGACTCAGCAGGATGTAGCCCTGACCGACTGGGAGAGGTAGAGCCAGACAGGAGTCTGAGGTGACTGGTCTTGGTGACTAGGTCAACAACTCTCACTGGCTTAGAATTAAAGTCTTTAATACATGTATAATATGACTTGTGTTTTCATTCTGTCAATATGTGGCTTTGTACGTCAACAGTTGCAATGGTTTTAGCATCAATGCCAACTTGTGGTGTTTTCTTGAAATATCCCGTCTGGGATTTTGTGTGCCAGGTATTCTGTGTACACAAGATCCCACAACATAACCGCAGATCCAGGTTAAATAGAGCAGTGAATTGTCATTTTCTATAAGATTCCGTTGTCATAAGTCAATCATTTGTCATTTGACATCCTTGACTTTGTCCCCAGTTTGTCTCGTTTCTCTCAACCCATGGAGGGGGGAAAAAAAATCAAGTCTCAGTGTGTGATTTCCTCAAGGTGTTCATGAGAAATTGCATTCCCAAGACAGGATGGATCAACGGACAACCCCAAAAATAATAAATGTGGCCACAACTTTTGACAGGCCTAGGAAGAAAAATAGAAGAAAATGAGGCAGAGACTGGGGACCCATGTGGGATAAATTAGGCATTTAGGGTTAAAAAATCTGAGGTCTTGAAGGCCTGATGAAAATCTTGGCGAGAACAAAGAGGAGCAGTGAGTCACACCGGCCCTCCTCGGACCGCTCCGTCCTCTGACAGGCGGTGAATCAGGGGCCAAACACCTACATGGAAATAACCCAGCTCCCAAACAGCAACTATTCTAATGTGCCTAAATTGCTCAGGAGCGCCGCCCTGTCAATGTCATCATCACCGTCTGAAAAAAAACGAGGATTTTGATTTACTTTTGTAACAAAACTGTTTTGTTTAATCTGCTGAGGATGTGGCTAATGTGTTTCGCGCATTATTCACGGATGGAAAAAAAAAAAAAAAAATGAAGGATTGTATTTTTCACTGCAGTGACTCAATGAAGGGAAAGGTGAATGAGGTGCTTGTCACTTTAAAGGGTCCATTTCTCACAGATATGGGTCATTCTATCTCTCGATGCCTCGCTTATATATTTTTTTCTCCCTTTTTTTCACCACTGCCTCCCTTTTTAAAATTCAGACCATATAACCAGGCACTTTACACTATTAAACCCTCCCTCACCCCGCCCCCCACCGCAGCTCCCGGTGTCTGATCTGGAGACACAGGTCATTTGTCATCAGGGAGCGGAGCTGGAGGAAACAGCAAGCCCAGCATGGGGGCGCCAAACTGGGCCTGACAGCTCTCGATGCCGCTGTAAGGAACTGCTGAACGTAGTCCAGCACTCAAGTCGTCACAGCCCGAGGAGAGTCAGTGTGTTCGCAACTGCATGTCAACCCACACCTGTAATTGCACTGTCGTGAAAATGTGTGTGTGTGTGTGTCCGTAAGGGTGGCTGCAAGAATGGAGGGAAAATGATGTGGGAATGCCATTACCAACTAGTGTATGGGTGCAGTGTGTGAGGTCTATGGGTGGACAGCAGTTGTGGGGACATTTGTTTATTAAAATATTTTGTTGTTTTCCTTGACCCAAAAAAAAAAAAATAAAATCAAGATTTAATCTGGATTTTAATCCTAACTCTAGATTAAGGGTTTGGATTTGAGTTAGGATATGACTTTGTACGCTTAAGGCTAAGGTCATTTTTTTTTTTTTGCGACATGAAACGTTAAATATAAAAAATGTTTTAATGGACTAGCCTTCAACGTGTGGCTGATAAATACAGTAAAATAAAATGATACGAATGCCATAAAAAGTAATAATTTCTAAAAAATATAATAATCATAATAATAACAGAAATTAAGCCATGTGTAGGCAACTTTTGGCAGTATCCCCGTATCGTGAGGTAATCGTATAAGAATAATATATTTAAAATAAATCACATCATCAGGAAAAGTTTTGACGTGCAAGATTAAAAAGCCAAACCAGCTTTATGTTTATCTGGCCCCTGGGCTGTAGGCGTAGTGCTAAACAACACAAACACACAAATGTGGTTGTGTGAACCTGCTTGTGTGTGTGTGTGTGTGTGTGTGTGTGTGTTTTGGGTCCGCCCACACATCAACACAGGGTAATGGCAGGTGTCACGCTCTGCTGTGTGTACTGGGCTCCCTCTGACCCCATAAGAACCAACCATGACTCTCATTACTCTCAAACATAACACACACACGTACACACATTCAGAATCTCATTACAATCCATCCCAAGAAGTGGGAGGAAGAGGAAGAAGGACGCCATGAACGTGTCCTCAATCTCTTAACCCTTTCACCGCCCCGCCTTACATCCTAGCTGCAATACATCGGCATAACACCAGGGGAGGCACTTGACGAAGGTTGTAAAGGAAATCATCAAATACGATAAAAAAAAACAACGTTAACGCGATAAAAAACAGGTGAACCGACAAAAGGGATGTCAGCTCAAGAAAAGCCGTCGACCCCCGCTGTGACATTTTTATAGTGTGCGCTAGTATTTTATTCCAGTCTTCATGCAGATACTGTATCGATTTTGACTACGAAGGGTTGGCGATGGCAGAGGGGTATGAAATAAAAGGAAGGGGAAGGGGGTGGTGGGATGGGGTTGGATGAAAAAAAAAATCAATTTCCACCGCTCTAATGGCAGGCAGCCCTCTGAAAAAAAAGGGAGAAAAACGAAACAGGGGGGAAGCAGAGGGCCGGGAGGGGAGGAATAAAATGAGGGAATGCTGGTCAGCACGCCAAGCCACTGGCCATTCATTTGCACAGGGGTGTGTACAGTGTATCTATTCCTTCTGCACCTTTGTCTTGGCCTACTGTACTCTCTGTCTCTCTCCCTCTTATTATCAATGGATGCTCTGCTCAGCACATTCTGTCTCTTTGTCTGCAGGAGCCTCACCTTTACTCATGTTGTCGATAGCTGCGGCGCTCGGACGACGCACAAAACACACATGGCAGGTCCCACACTGCAATCGCTCCCTGACTTTGTGTGCCACCTTAGGTCAAAAGTGTGTACGTGTGTGTGTCTGTGACCGTGCGACATTCATTGAAAGTGTGTCCGAGCGCCGGGTGCTCGCAGGGTTCAAAACATTGCGTGCCAAGAATCTCCCAGGGAGATCTTTTTTTGTGGCTCCATCACGTGACTCGCTGTGGCCCAGCCCTTACTGAGCCAGACATGTAGCACTTACTCCTCCTCCTCCTCCTCCTCCTCCCGCACCTCCTCCCCCTCCTCCTTTCCGCACCCTCTCCACCAAATCCCGATCAATGACACCGAACCAGGCAAGCGTGAGAGAAGGGTTGGTGATAGACACGAAATGTGGCACGAACTGCAGTGATGGAGCTCCTCAGACACAGACCCCTCAGCCTCCAGGCCGAGCCTACAATGTGGTTAACTCCTGGCATGCCGTGCAGCACCAGAGGCAGCTGTTCGTCAGCGAGAGACATCACGACCACAAGAGGGGAAAAAAAAAAAACTTTTTGATGTCCACCAAGTCAACAGTTGCCTTTATGACTCTCTGGAAAAACAGCAGAAAAGTCACCGTGCATGTGGCACCAAAGCAGAAAATGCAATGGGTTGATATTTGTATCGTAGTTAATCCTGATTATTCCCCATGGAACATTTCTAGGAGACATTTTCTCTTTGTTACAGTACAAGAATGTACGTGTTATATGGTAAAATATATAAAATAATAACTTGCAATCCAGCATCAGTTGATTGGTTGAGCATTTTGAAGGTCATTCCCGTGATTCTTTGCCCCCAACAGCTGACTCTTTGGAAAAATTACAGTGTGCAGAAGGGCATGTGGCAGCACAGTAGAACGTGTAATGGGTAATTGTGTTTTTGACATTTGCATCTCTATTCACTTTAGAAATGAAGAATCACAGAACGTGATTTGATCCGAATGCCCTACTGTATAAACTCGCTTCAAAAAAAAAACACAGTTTTAAATCTATTTTTATGCAATAGCCTCCATCCAGATGGCTAATATAATAACAGAGAGAAATTACATCTTTAAGTCTGCAGGTGGCTTTGAATAACCTTTAAATCTGCAATATGCAGGTGATCTCCGACGACTCTGAAACAAGTTCCCCCTGACCTTCCAATTAGAGTCCACTATCAAGCCGCCGCAACACACTAAATCTTCCCCAGGCGGCAGGTTTGGACACTGGCATAAAACAGCCTGCTATAAAATCATTACTGGGCTGTAAAACACTGGGAAAAAAAAAAATCACAATTAAAAGACAAGCAGAGACACAGAGAAAACAAAAGGCAGAAAGAAAAAGGAACTATTCCGGGACGTGATATGTGAAAATACAACATTTGCTCAACAGACACAATAAAATTAAAATTCCACTTGGGGACCAGCAGATACCAAAGTAATGTTTTCTTCATGTGTTTCTCGGGGGATGAAAGAAGAGAATTACCACCGCGCCATAACGACTTTAAAGAACAGAAGTGTTTATATAACCGTCCATATGATAAATCATGACAAGCAAATAACACCACATCAATCACGCCTCGGCCGCCCAATGCTGAAATTATAATTCTCCCAGTGAGCAAGCGCACATATGGCTAATCTGAGATTTACTGTGACATTTAATTAAATGGATATTTACATAGTGTGAACGGAAACAACAAAGCTTCGCAGAAACGGCGTAGGAAAAAAAAAGAAAATGGCGATCAACCGTGTGGACATTTTAAACAAAATGCCAAAGGTTAGCAAAAGCGGTGACATTTTCCTCCCCAAACTTTGTCGATAAAACACTAATTATCACCGGATGAAATATTATTGATGGGAACGCTGTCAACGTGATGCGGTTCATGCAGGCGTGACGGGACGTAGGGGGGAAAGTACAATGGGATGTAAATAAAACTTCAATAATGAAGTACAGCCAATAATCCTGGTGCTGGTACCATGTGACAGATCACACAGCTGTGCAGTGTAATTACCAACACCATCATTAGCTATTATATCAAATTACTGACGTCGAAAGTGAGGCAATGGAGGCTGCTGGTGCTACATGGAGGACTCGTTCTAAATGAGGCGTTGGGAAAGGTCACGGAGAGAGAATGATTGGCCAGACTCTCGCAAGTCCGGACTGAGAAACGGTCGACTCTAAAGTAACAGCCGCAAGTGCTGCGTGAGCTGAATGTACGCGCAGGTCTGAGACGGTCCCGGTCCACGGTGGGAGGAGGATTCCCTCAATTAACTTCACAGTCAGACAGAAAGGGGTCTAATCCATACCTGCTAGCGTCAATAACATCCCCGCGCTGCCGTGCTGAGCCAAGCTGTAAATAAATAAGCGTACAAGCTAAGGCACAGCAGCCTGGTTGCATAGGTTGCTGCAGTAAGAATGTATCCATTCACTATAACATGAGGCAACGGGGCTTTGGTTTGCATATTTTATATTTGCTAATATGCAAATATCTATTGATATATTTGCATATATATGCATGTATGTTTGTATCAATGTGCGGGGTGTCTGATAGCAACTTTTGCCTCGATATCGCCACTTCATTTCAAATTCCAAAACTGAGGCGAACGTGTTAAGACCAAATGGGGGATTCCGGCAAATTAGCAAAACCCAGGAATTGTGTTTCTGCATTTTCATTGTTTATGTTTATATATTTTTACTGCATATGAATGTATGCCATTCATTTGTCTTTATTCTTTTATCTCTGCGGTGTGTGTTTTTGTGGGGCCACATAAAAAATACACTATCCTTGAAGGCCGAAATTGTAAATGGAAGAGTATAGTAGCTGTTCCATGAAATATAAATACACCCTACTGTGTTTTATTATTATTTAAATAGGTAACTAATATTGTTCATTGCGGTGTAATAACACAATTTTTGATTCATCAGTTTAAGAAACTCTGGTCAGGTCTTGGCGGCCATACGTAATGACTTGACGGGCCACTTTTGGCCCCCAGGCCTTGAGTTTGACACATATGTCTTATCCGTTGCCGAGTCACATTGGCAGCAGTCTCCAGAAATACCCCACAAATCACACTGAAACATACGATTTGTGGGTCAGAGCACCACAGTGGCAACCTGAAGCATTGCCGACCCAAGTCCGCGCCCTTCGCTAGGTTGGTTAACGCTAGGTAACTCATCGATATATATAGAAATATGTAAAGAATTGCACTCATTTTGCAATGTACACTTTTTTCACGTACCTATATAAACATGCTTAACAACAAAGAATAGCCTTATAGAATAGAAATGGAATTTCTTTTTTCTAGCAACTCTCTTTGTGAAAAGATAAAGGTGAGCATCTTTAGAATTCCAACCCTGGCCCAGATAAAACACATTCATCGTGGATGGAGGAACACTGTGGAAACAGCTCAATGCCTCCTTTAGCCTGTAGGAAGAAAACAATAAAATAAATCAATGGCGAGCTTGTAAATGCAGCAATTTTGGTTTGAGGAGTGTCTAAATTGGAAATAACCGGGTAAGTCCGGGATTAACAGACCCTCGATCACTTATCGACCCACATTTATTACTTTTAAATGTTGGTAATTGGAGAGAGTTTGGTGCAATCTCTGTCTGCATCTTTATAGAATGGCTCCAGTAGGTGTATGGGCCTTAAGTGCACTCATAAATTGATTTTATGAGTTTCTGAGACATATCGCTGCTAATGTTCCCACTCGAAGGTTTTATGGCCACATTGTAGTGACTCAAGAGAAGAGATACTTTCTAATATATTAGAAAAAGCAAAGTTGGCAATGATACATGTGCAGTGAGTGTATGTGTGGTAGTTACGGACTGGTTGATTAAAAAAAAAAAACTATCGGGAGTCGGGAAATTATTCAACTGACTTTAGTTAACGTGAAAAATACTACATTAAAATCCGGCAGTTTGTTAGAGGTAGTGGTTTTAAACACTATCAGGGCTAGGTTACCTCTTTTTTTGATTATATAGAGTGAGAAAAAAAACAATAGCTAACGTGGTTAATCGATCGCGATAAAACAGCCGATAATTTTTGTATGTATGTTTTGGAGGGATTACGCATTTATCTATGACTCATTAAATGAGTAATATGGATTTTTTTTGGGGGGTAATCATACAAAAGAATTACTTGCAGTGTCACTTTGTAGAGTTGATGGATTTTTGTCAATATTGTGCGCCTTGACGATGCCTTGTAGAAAGTTGTTTTGGTGATTGTTTTGGCCTCAACTTGAACGTTTTGGTGAAATAGACATGTTTTCCCACGGGTTGTACAAATGACATCATCTGTATTCATTTGCTATTAGCAACAATACATGAATAGAATGTAGTAGACCTTTTGGGTATGTCAGAAAGACCTTCCCCCCATACGATAAAATATTCCATTTTATCGCAACATTTGCGATTGAAGAATGAAAAACTGAGTCTGATCCTATCTCTGGGATCAGTTGCCAAGGTTAATGTGGTAATTCTGACACCCCCAATGCTACCAGAATGTGTGTGCAGGTACTCCGGTCCCCACTGTACACTTGTATTGTTCCTCATATGTTCTCTTTCACGGCCCAGTAAAAAGACTACAAGCATTCTGCCGCCCTTTCTCTTCTTCTTCCTCCTCCTCGATTCTCTTACTCCTACCATCCGATCTCCCCATCAAAGCGGGGCCACTTTGCCAAACATGATCCCTGCCTGTTGTGCATTGGTTCGGTTTCAAGAAGCGGATTAAACAGTTCCCACCGACTCTCTGATGTGGACCTTATCTCAGGTTTCCCTTCACACTAGCGGCACTGTGGTGTTATTAGAAGCTAAAGGGCTTTGTTATGAAGCACAAAAGGCAGAGCCAGGCAGCAGTTAGTAAGGCTTTGTTAAGGGTCAGAGAGGTGTTAAATAGACCTCACCTGGGGCTGTGTTAACACCTTCACCTGAGACAGTCCAACCTCCACCACAGGGTGTTCCATTCACTCACTCACATAGGACTGAGTGAGAGTTACAAGGTATTAAAAAAAATAACACAGAGAAAAAAAAAAAAAAAAAAAACTGGATTACGGAACACTTTGGAACCAGAAATTAAAGTCGCAAAGTGGAGACATTTAATGACAGACTCTCGACACTTGTTTTTTGAAATAATCACAAGTTCATTGCCAAAAGTATAACATATTAGTTGGAATTAAATAAAATAATAATTGTAATTTGTTTTTACGGCTTGACTACATCGGCAATATCTCACTTGTGTATTTATTTGCGACATTTGGCAAGATTGTGTTGTTTTTTTTTTCTCTTTTTTTTTTGTTTTGTTGCATGCAGCCCTCATCTTGAAACATTTTCAAGATGTTGTCCAATAAACAGATTTAGATCCAGAACTTTATTTCCCCTCATGGGAAACTTGGTTTGCAGTTGGTGGGAAAAACAAATATAACATAAAAAAAAAGAAATCAAAAGGAAAAAACAGACAAACACAACTTTTATTATAGCCATCAAATCAGGATCACTCACTCAAATTAAGAAAAAAGTTGTTTTTTTTTCTTATGGAAACACAGATGAGATGAATTGCACATGGTATAAGAGATAAAACAAGAGATTTGTTTACATCTGTGAAACTGATGTAAATGTACCAGTTCCTAAACATTTTTCTGGACCAGCAGTTGACACTAAATATGAGATATTTTCAACAACAAAGTCGTAGAGATACAAAACAAATGTTTCAACTTCACATTTCACCAACTTGTGTGTGTGTGTGTGTGTGTTCATATAAGACCACATTCTGGGCCAGCTCAGCGTCAGTCCTTATTATTCTGGATCTCCATCTCCCACTCTCCAAACCCTTCCTTTCATCCCTCTCTTATCCCCGTCTCTTGTCCCTCCAGACTAGTCTGGCTGGGCTACACACGCGATCGTCACGATAGCTGGGCCAGGGCTCCATGAGGGCTGACACAGGCTCAGTGTAAAGACTCTTACAGAGGCCCACCTCCATTGGTCTACCCTACAAACCCCTCCCCTCTCTACCCTCTACCCTCCCGTCCCTCCCTCCTTGTGCTGCCTGACTACACTTTCGCTTCGCATTACTTCTGCTTTTCTAACTTTTCCACTTCTGAACACTATCAATTATGCACTAGAATAACAGTGAGGCCAGGCCCGGCAGCAGGACATAAAGGCCGATTATAAGTGTGAATAATTCAGCCATCTTTGCGCCATGTTCTCCCTTACCAGTGATACGGGCGGGAAGGCTCTGCAGCTAATGTACAACAGCGGCTACGGTCTGACCTGGACTTAATGTAAGGGCAGGGAAGGAGAGAGGATGGAGGGCCCAAGGATGACATGAGAAAAGTGGGGCTTTGCTGCATTATTAAAGCTGCACCGAGGCCGTGATGTCACCGCGACTGAAGAGTCTGTCACCGCCTCAGACTTGGCAGGTGACAGCTGTCAGGGTGTTTACAAGACAAAAAATATACGTGGACCCACTGCCAATCTTTACAAACACAACAAACGGAGTAACATAGACTAGTGAAAGATTATATGATATACATATATATATATATGTGGTTTGGCAGGCCAGATTAATATGCCAAATGGCCCACATTTGGCCCTCGAGCCGTAGTTTTCCCAGGTTTGGGGTATAGCGTGGGTGTTGATGTGGTCAATCGCAGTATTCATGGGGATTTAAAGTTCAAATAAACCACCTCAGCAGAAAAAAAAAAAAAAAACCTTCAACTTCGTACATTTCAAAAACATGACTTTTATGTTTTGGAGCGTGCAACGTTTGCCGGAGCTGCTCTTCTTGGAGATCACAAACAGAAATTAATATTTCATGGCTTTACCCAAAGCTAAGCACACACTCATCTCAAACGCGAGAACCACAGCGTGATGCATCTCTTTCCCCCATAGGTGTAAACTGTAAGAAAACGTAAGAAATGTTGCAAATGGTCAAGGCTATAACCTCTATAATCTGGTTTATTATATTTGACCAAGTTCAGAAAACTTAAAGGAGATTTTCTTCAGGCGTTTCCACTCACAGAGGGATGCAAAAAAAAAAAAAGAGAATAGAACATTGTTGTAAAATAGATACTTCTAACTTCAGTATCTACATATTCAAATATGTAGACACTGTTTCTACTGTAAATATCTGGGTTGCAGAAACTGAG
Source organism: Paraplagusia blochii (assembly GCA_016785265.1). Taxonomy (NCBI): domain Eukaryota; kingdom Metazoa; phylum Chordata; class Actinopteri; order Pleuronectiformes; family Cynoglossidae; genus Paraplagusia; species Paraplagusia blochii. The sequence goes on from JAFBJS010003002.1 coordinate 61,963, forward strand.
CCAAAGCCATTTAATGCAAAGAAAAAAAAAAAAAAAACGCCTCCTTCCATCTTATTTGGACTCCCATTTGTCATGCATGCTCTAATCCTGGCTGGAATGTCTCCGGTGGTGGAGTCCCGCCGACCAGAGGAAAAGAACAGCAGGTGAGAGTGAAGTTTGCGGAACTTGGCCCGCCTCAACATCCACTCCAGTAATTCACATTGTAAAGACCAGGTCCCTCATTCACAAAAGCGAAAATTTGCCAAAGAAAACGATGAGAAAAAAATGTAATCCTCAGGGGAGAAATGCACATTATTCCATTTATCTGTTCATTTTAACGTCCAAGAGGGAAAATTTGTTATTTAATAATTTTGCAAAATTTCATCTAGTTACTTCACAGCCTGGTCTAGAGTTTCCAGGAAAGAAAAAAAGGGAAACGATGAAGTTACTACGAAGAGCTGCAGCCTCAACACTGAGCCCATTACTGACGGGCAGCCTGCTGAGTCACCTCAGCCTCTCCGGCCTCCTCCACCCACAAACAATAACATTACAGTCTACGTCTCGGGGGAGAAGAAAGGTGCAGGGACAGAGAAGGTGAAGAGAGGACAACGTGGTGCAAAGAGCCAAGGATGGGGAAGAAACCTGCCCTTTATTCTACGGATACTTGGCAGGATCAGTGGCCGAGGGCCGGAGTGGGTCTGGGGGATTAGGATGAAGGAGGGAGTTATCAAAACAAAGATCTGATGCTGCTCAGATTCCCCAAATTCATTTGTTACTTTGACAGCCCATTAACCCCTCAGGACCAAGGAGTCGAGTCACTAAAGACCCTTCAACATCAACTCCCCTTCCCACGTATGAGACTACGTGACGAATTTTGGCCAACTAACGCTGCTTAGACCAGGTTTCTAAGGAAAATGATGCATGAAAAAACTATATATCTTCAACGTAGAAATTTCTAGTAACCCGGAAACACACATTATTATGTTTTATTTGATCTTAAACCCTCAAAACCAAAGACTTGATTCACCAAACCCCCCTTTATGTCCGTCAACTCCCTAACCCTTGGATGATGTGGTCATCTTTCATTTGTGGTCATTGTGGTCATTTGGGTTAAAAACAAACAAAAAAAAACATATTTCCAGTAAAATGTATTTTTTCTGCACCAATATTTATGCAACGGGCTGGCAGAAGTTAAAAAAACATTTTAGTTTGTATAATTTCTTTCACAACTTGAGCATGTTGAAACAAAGAATTATGGCAAGCTAACACTTCGTAGACTGAAATTCCAAGGGAAATGTGCAAAAAAAACAAGAAAATTCTTGGTAACAAGAAAAACACTTTTTTTTTTTCTTTTTTATTTAATCTTAAACCCTCAGAACCAAAGTCTTCACGTCAACTGGGATGATGTGATCATCTCAAATTTGGGTTAAAGCAAAAAAAAAAAAAAAAAAAAACAGCAAAATGTGTTTTTCCATGCCAATGTTTTGCAAGGGGCTTTTTCTCATACTTTCACAACTTGAATACGTTGAAACAAAGATTTTTGACAAACCAACAAGAATATATTTGATGCGGGAATTCCTAATCACCAGAACAACATTGTTATTAATTTTTTTTATTATTATTATTTGATCTTAAACCCTGAGAACCAAAGTGTCAAATCAGTAAAGACCCTTCACCATCAACTCCCAGATGAGGCATCATCTCTTACATTTGGGTTACTGATGTTTTGGTTTTTACCAGATTAAGGGCTTTGAAAACTTCTGAATGCATAATGTTGCTAAAAAAAAACAAAAAAAAAAAAAACCCAGACCCCTGTGGATGTAGCCGTGGGCATGGGATAGTCAGGGGTTCAAAGGCTGCTGCACTCCAAAGCTCAGAGATTTAGAGAAGAGAAAATAAATAAGCAGTATAGATGCCGCGTCTCCTGCAACTTGAAACTCAGAGGAAATAATGAACTGTCCTCCAAAAACGACTGAACTCTGTGTGTGTGTGTCAGTGTGTGTGTGTGAGACTTTGTCAGGCCACATTCTTCTGGGCATCTTTTTTTTGGGGGGGGGGTTTCGCTAGGATAATGTTCAGAAAGGAGGCGAACCAGTCAAAGCTGCGTTGCTTTGATGAAATGAGAGGAGAGGGTGAAGATGGCATTTATCACACGTTCAGTGGATCCAGTTTTTCTTTCCTCCAGGGGGAAAAAACGCTGCGCAGTCACACTGGGGTGAGAGCAGCGAACATGAATGAAGGGGAAACATGCAAAACAACCCCGGCGTAGTGGGGAAAACTGCTGTGGTGGACCATTGTTCTGCTTCGTTACGGCGGAGGTCGACTCAGGATAACGTCACGCGCACGCACAGACGCACCAGATGCCAGCCTCCACGTGGACGAGCCAACACCGGCGCATTGAAACCGTGAAAGAAAAAAAAAAAAAAGGCGTCTCTGTTCACTTTGGTGGCAGTTTTTTTTTGTAACAAATTATTTTTATCTCAGACGCTCAGATCAAGGCAACATCTACCGACAAAAGAGCTAGATGAAAAAAAAAAAAAACTCACTCCAGAAATCAGAGTATTTTACCAAGTTAATACAAGTTAAAATGACACTTGACAGCTGAAAGATTTGTCAATCGTATAACACATGTCAAACTCAAGGCTTGTGGGCCAAATGTGGCACTGCCAGTCATTCTGTGTGGCCCGCGACAGCTTAAAAAGTATCTAATGAGCTGCTGAATTTTTTTTATTTTGCAATGTAACTTCAATAACTAATTATCAATTGCAGTAAAATTTACTATTAACAAAGTATTTCAGTTACTTTTTAATTTTACAGGGACTGGATTTTTGATGTGGTCCTATGGAAAAAACTGTTTTTGTAAAATTTTTATTTTTCCGCAAATATTTTTTGTCACAGTGATAAAAACCACAAAAAAAAAAAGCACAACTCTACCTTGGAAGGTTGAATTTGCAATTCGCCCCACGGGCAGATATGGTGCAATTTGGAATAGAACTCTCCATTAAGCCGCTACATTACACACACATTCCGGCGTTCGCACTGTGACGTGTGCATCTAAGTGGAAAATTCACCTTCAAGGGCACAACGTGCAACGGGTCACGGCAGTCAAGACCAGCATGTCACATTTCAACTCTCTCAGCATCTACTGCCAACCAGAAGAGACGTCCACACCTGAGCAACCCTGATCCAGAACCCTGTCCAAAACGGTCACAGTGTCACCGCACCCCGGCGACACCTCTGCAGAAAGAAGACCCTGAGTCTGTCCCCGGAGGTCCGCGTAGCTACCCAAGCATCTGAGATCACCGCCGAAACAGAGCCAGGCATCTTTAAAACCTTGGCAAGGACGGACGAGCGGGGACAGAGGGCTGAGGAGGAGTGTGGTGGTGTGGAAGGAGGCGGGTGAGGGAGGATGGAGAAGGCCAGTTGGAAATAAGAGTGAGTGCCAGTTCTGTCCCCGCTCACAGTGTCACCCCTGGCCACTACATGCCTCTTCACTTGTGTCTGCTGCTCACATTGTACTCCCGCCCGGCTCCCGTCCCTCAGCCTGAGAGCGTACTACGACTCCGTTCTCCCTTTTCCTCTCACCATTCACACCGTCCTCCCTCGCTTCCACTCCTTCGCCCTCCCGTCTCTTCTGCCTGCGTTTTAAGCGCAAGCATTGCTTTCAGTCTTGGCCGTGGAGTGGACAGAGACGACGGAACAATGGCCGCCTTTCAGTCTCATGGCCCAGTATTTGTAGGGGTGCGAGGGAGGCAGAAGGGGTGGGGTGGGGGGGGTAAGAGTTGCGAGTATTTCTGTCCTCTAGTAAATTCAATGAGGGTGATGCAGCGAAATTACTCTTATTAGATCAGGTCAAAACAGCAGGAAAGAGAACAAGGGAAACTATGTTATCGCTTAGATTAAAGGAAATTGTGTCTTTTTTTTAAAACAAGGGTTAATTTCTTTAATTAATTCAATAAATTTGCAAGAAAAACATCAGATAAGACAATTCATTACTTAGCTCGTGAGCAGCGAATGCTACAACCTCTGACTGGGAGCAGGAATTGATTACTTTTACATCATCGCATTATTTTCAACTCAAAGCAAACGCAACATCTTCAAAGGCGGATTAACTTCAGGGACAATTAGAAGGTGGCCACCTGTCAATTAGCTTCTTATGCGTGATTTGCCAATGTCCTCTCTTCTGGAATTCTACTCTTCACCCTGCTATCCAGTTGGAAAAACATCCTGACACCCACCCGTCTTCCCCCGACCCAACCCCCCAAGTTAAACAAGGCGGCGTAGGAAAGGGTCCGGAGCCGACCGACCATGAAAGGAATGATCTGGAAGTGTCTGGAAAAAACAAAACAAAAAATAAACGGATTCAATCATTCCCGTTACGTTTTCCAGTTGAATTACGAAGAGTGACAGACCAAAAAAAAAAAAAAAAAACGGAGCCATCGGTAGTTCTTGGCGCTCACACGCAGCCGTGTGGTTCCTGTAAAAACCAATGTGACTTTGACAGTAAATGAGTTTAACGAGTTCAAATCAACCAAAGCAGAGATGCTTTAAAAACCCCGGCTCTCCATCTGCACAACTGTTACTGTAGCCTGAGAGCACGGGGCACGGGAGGGTATCAGACCCCATCTCTCTAGCGCCCCTCTCTGGCCAGGGGCGGCAGAGCAACCAAGCGTTACTACAGTAACAGCTGCGCCTCAGCCTCCATTTTACAGACGAGAGCAAGGAGCTGAGAACGGATATGATGGCGCCATTTTCCGCCGCGAAAAGAGGGTCAGTAATACCCAACTGCTATTTTCTACCTTATTAAATCTGAAGCAACGCTGTATTCCTGCTTGTCACATCTGCACGAGGTGTGGGGTGTGGGGGGGCGGCTGGGGTCTTAACAAAACAAGCTTTTCTATAATGAAAATCAAACAAACCTGAGAACTGATTTTTTTTTTTTTTTTTTTCTTCCTCTCTTTCTTCAGTCAACTACATTCATCTTAACCACAAATCTACTCGGGTGATCACTGAAAAAATGCAACACTGGACCCACAGCTGCTCTTTGGCGGCACAGAGTAACATTAGGGCCGAATCGAGAAAGGGTTTGAGGGGAGAATGAGAGAGAGGGGAAAAAAAAAAAAAAAAAGAGAGAAAACTTTCCACAACTTGCAAAACTAAGGCGGTCAGACAGTCAGGTCAATGAAGGGGGAAAAAAAAAAAAAAACTGCCCCAGAATAAACACAGGCATCTCACAGGAAAGCAAACAAGTCAGGAAAAATTATTTTTATCATTCTCATGGTGGCGTACGAGACTTGCATCAAGCTACGCTCACGCGGGCATTGCGTAAGATGGTTAATACTTTATTGTTTCTAAGTAGAGCTGTACGGAGAGCTCCCCTGAAAGCCACAGACTGAATGAGGACTAAAAGACAGATCGCTCAGCTGATAGCGGCGTTTCAGCACGCCATCTGACCTTGGACTCTGAAAACAAAAACCCAGACATTAGGATTTCGGTTGTGCCGGTCCGGGGCAGAGAAAGTGTTATTCAATATCGGCGATTTTCTGTAGGTGAACCAGGATCGTATGCACGCTGAATGAGCTAGCATGCTGTTTTTAAGGCACTTGGAACGTCAGGATTATTTTTTTAATAATTTTTTTTTAAAAATATATGTTGACAATATTGATTATACTACATCATAAAAAAATTAAAAAAAAAATGATTTTAAAGAAATATAATTTTAATGGCCTAAAAATACTTACGCTTGACAAATAAAAATTAGAGAAAAAAAATATAGACATAGATTTCAAAATAAAAAAAATATATAAATGTTGATAAATATAAGCATACTGTATATATTTTTCATGCTTTTTTTTTAAATTCCTTTTACTTAAAAACAAACATATCTATTGTTAAACCCGCTTCTGTTCGCTACATAGCACCTCCACCAGGGTCACGGCCAAGAGTCCTCCCCCTCTGCCTCCATACACTGAACAACAGCTGCTCTGCCAGCACATTGACTGAGCATTGACTGCTGCCTGCTGGGCTCATTTTCTAGTTAATAGGAAAAAGGGGAAAAAAAAAAAATCTAATTTCAATAAAAGCTACATTTACAGGTCTGCTGAGAAAAAAAAAACACACACACGTCACTGAAACCTACAGTGAAAGAATCACACTGCATCACCACTTCATCATCACACTCCTCCGGATCAGCCGTCAGGTCGTGTGTTTAATTTCCACGCCCGGCCGTGTCCCCGCGCGTCCGCTCCACTCGCCGTCCCCTGCACCCTGGCTGCTGCTTGTAATTTCTAGCGCCGCGGGCATGAAAGAATGACAGAGCACGGGGTCATTAACGAGAACTAATCAGCCCACAGACATGGAGAGAGAGAAAATGAGAGACACGGAGCAGGGGACGGAGTCGGAGCGAGCAGGTCTGAAAGTGATACGGTCAGGGCAGCGTGGAATTACTCCCCACTTGACTGGACGTTGGTCAATTCTCGTTTAAAAATGATAATTCTTTACATTCAATCGTGCTGCTTTGGCATCTGCCGCTGCCAGCTTGGTGTCTGGACCCTGTCCACCTCTGATGTTGGACGTGTTTGCGTTTGACACACAGGGTATGTCCGTTCATATACTTGTCCCACTGCTGTGTGACAGTGTCCACTGGAGAAAGAGGTAATTATTTTGGTATAAGAGTCTGAGGGAGAGGAAACGAGGCCCGTGTGACATCATGGCTCATTTGGTGCGTTTGCGTGCTTCAGGACACACATTAAAACCCACATATGTCTGTGCACAGAGCGTGCACGGGACAAAACTATAGGACAGCATTGTTGTCTCTGATAGCAGCGTCTCAACTGTTATGGAGGCCTCAGGGAAAATAGTGCAAAAACACAACAAACAGGTTGTTTGTTGTTACTTTACTGTAAGATTTGACTTTGGGCGGTCGCCATGGTCACCAAGATACTAACTCTGTGAGTCAATAATATATAACCACATGAAATGTAGGACGCATTTGCAGACCAATGTTTTTTTTTTTTTTTTTTTGCCGGTCTCCCTTTTAACGTGTGTGACCTTTTTCTCGTCTTACTTCTGTGTGTATCTCTGAACCATCGCGAAAGAAAATCAAATAGTTTTCTGAGCTTAGTGAGGACGAGTGGGAAGACAGAAAAGAAAGGATGAAAAAGAGAAAGAAGGAAAGAAAGATTTTTTTTTTCTATTACAAAAGAGAGAGATATGATATGGAGAGCAGACAAAGGCCAGGCAGTAGAAAGGGAGGAAAGGTCTCTCCCTCCGTCACTCCTTCCCTCCCTCTGTCCAGTATTACAGCTGAGCCATCATCAGAACAACTCCGTCTCCTCATTACAATAAAAATTCACAATCACATAAAGGGTCAAAATCGGACTGCAGAGCAAAGAGTCCACAGGGAGAGACGTCCCTCTGTGTTTGTTCAGTTCAGGAAACTTTCCACAGACGGACTTGAAGATCTTTCACATTTGGAGAAACGGGCCGTTAAAAATGAACGTTTGATGGACAAGAGCTGGGAGGGAGACAGAGGGTGGAGAAACCAGCCAGCTTTTCACAATAAAAACCAAGGCTAGGGACCTTGACGGAGACGGTGAAGGAGGCATAAAGGGAATGACCTTCAGCCATTCTTAGATCAAACACAACACGACCAACGTGACGTCCAGAACATTCCTGTTAGACGTAATCTAATCTAGCGTTTGGATGGAAGTCACTGAATTGAAAAAAAAAGGCTTGTTTTTATTATTCTTATTTATTTTTTAATTGAAAATTTTGCAAAATTGAAACATATGAAGTTAATAAGTTAAAAAAAAAAAAAAAAAAAGCGAGAATCTCTGAAAATTCAGTCAACGGTTGCAAAAATAAAAAACGACAAAAAGTTCACTCATCTTTTTCTGGAATTCTTTTTTTTTTCTCAATAACCAACTTTTTTTTTTATAATGTGTGAAAACCAAATATTTATGGGCTGAACGGCAACAAAAAGCTGTTTGCAACAATGACAAAAAAACTAAACGTCGAAAAAATATTTTTTTTAGTTAAAGGTAAAGAGAGAAAGAAAAAAAAAAAAACTTAAGTCATCCTTTAAACTTCCATCTCACTTTTTTTAAATTTTTCTATCTGCCAGCGTGCCTTTTTGCCTTGTTCGGTGTGGGACTACGTGTCAGTGTGTGTGTGTGTGTGAGGCATTAACTGGAGCAGCCGTTCACTCCTGAGACCTTCTCTCAACAAAGGCGGACGCAGCGTCGTTGAGCTTTAGCCGCGTCACGGCTCCTTCCACTGTAATGCAGGAGGAAGGAGGCTCAATATTTATTAGGTGAATCATCAATAGACACATCTGACTTCTCTGCCTCTCTGTACGCCTCACCTCCACCTGTTTGTCACCTCCCTGCCTCAGCCCTGCAGGGGTGGGAGTCAAACAAAGTGTTTTTTAGGATAAGTAGAACGGACTGGTTGCTGTTAGTGGCATAACAGCCTCTGTGAGAACCTGTTTCCTCTCCTCGGGCAAAGCAGAGTGTAAGGAAACAGACGAGGCACAAGAAACACTGTCTTTTCCTCGCATTTTCCCAGGGACAGCGAAGGCAGCACCGAGTTTGTGATTCTGTCAGCCCTGGGATTAGCAGGTTATTTCATGAAATGACTCTCTATTCCCTGACTGAACCGTTCCTAGCACATCTGGAACATATCACATTTAACCCAGCAGCAGGTCAAGTCCAAACTTTTTTTTTTTTTTTTTTCACAAAACAAAGTCTAATTAAAGCAGGTCTATCAGCGTCAGAAATCAAGATTTCACTTCACAATTGTGTCCCCCCCTTCCTTTCGTGAAGAAAGCGTCCCATAAATAAACAGCCAGCCTTAGTTGGAGGAGACACCACAACCACAGCAGTCACGCTCGATGGTATATCACGCCGAGAATCTCGGCACCCCGCGAGATCCTAGCAGGGAGCACACACGGCCGGCCCTGCCTTCCTTACCCCTGACCACTAATCGCTGCCAGCAATAAATCATGTTTTCCCAAACTTCAAGCTGAATCTAAATAATTGTACAACAAATTCAGCATGTTACGTTAATGGCCCGCTTCACAGAGCGAGGATTTTTTACTCAACAAGAAGAAAAAAAAAAAAAAAAAATCTAAGTGCTCTTGGCATCTGAGTGAAAGCTCCTTGTAAACTGCACCAGCAGCGTTTGGACTTAATAAGCCGGACACAAGGCAGGGAACAGTTGGACTCTGTACGGCGGGACTCTGTGGACGGATGGACACTGAACACTGACTTGTCCCGACAGAGACAGACTTGACTCAAGACTGGAGAACGAAAAAGTTCAATTTGAACTCTGCTGAAGTCTGGTCCGCCTGAATCAACAGCACAAAAGCCTCTGGCTCTGCTGCAGCTGAGCTGAGTTCATCTACGTATTAAATCCACAATATGTCCAGACTGGAACTGTTTCCAATCTATATTTACGTCCAACAAAGACAGTCGAACCTGATCACTGATTTAACATTTAAGATTTTAACTAGTAATAATTTCACGTCAAGCAAAACAAGACAAAATGACATAGAAAATGTAGTTTTTTTGCCCTTAAAATTCCACCTTTGGGGAAATTATGACAAAAATGAAACTTTTTACTAACTTTTTAAAGGACTATTTTCAATTTTTCACAAGTTTCGCACTCCAACGCCACATTTATAAGATTTTTTTTAACAAAATAAATGTGTTCTGTGGGTTTTATTACGACAACTAAATGAAATTGTGTTGTTTCCTATTGTTACTAGGATTATTTTACTTTACTGCAGATGATTTTTTTTTTACATTACATAAATACTTGGGCTTTTTTATGTGAACACCTAGGGGTACACAGGAGTACTTTTCTAAAGTACATTTGTGAATTCAGACTGTATTTTCTAATTGAAATGTATTTTTTTTTATTTATTTAAAAATGCAGAAACTCTTCTTTATATTTACTTTCTTGTTCAATTCCCCCCATCCTAGATTTTCCAGTCAACATAATGACGGCATTTAACCTTAAATTGTGCGCAGAGGTTGGGTAATACGGCTGAATAAATTTCATTACAGTCCCTTTTCACAATAAAACCTCTATGAAGTCTCACAGACTCCCAGGTCCAGACGCTGGGCCCGGACTTGTGCCAACAAGTAAAGTTTTTCTCATGAAGGTACCGTGGCTGCAGTGAAGGGAGGAAGTGGACTACATAAAGTGGGCTTTGTGGATTTGTGCTGAAGCGGACTTGTTTACAGTTTGGCCAAGTTGGGACTCGTTCGATGCCGGTGTTAATGGGTTCAGGTTCTAATAGTCGTTGACGTGACGCGTTCAATTGACGTAAATTGAAGAAAGATGGCATTGAAAATTGTTTCTAAATGTATGGAGAGAGGTCCAACACCCGGGCGGGTGAGGATCCAACACATACGGAGAATCACGCACGGTTTTATTTATGGTTTTCTGAAAAAAAGCGCGGCGTTCACGAACTACCGCGCATCACAAAAAAAGGACAAATTCGTACTCTTTACTCTTGTATTCGAACCCACAACCGAAGCCTTTACACACAGACACCGGCACCATGCCGTCAATGCAGGGAATAAACACCGCTCTGCTCCAGCAAAAACCCCGCGTAACGCACGCCACGCCAGGCGGAGCGCGAGACGCAGCATCGAAGCCCTTGAACGCCGCACGGCCACTTACTTGGTGTTGGTCCGGTTCCAGAAGACAGCGTAGCGGTCTGCCACCACTTTGGAGCTGGGCTCCTGGCTGAAAACACACATCAACACCACCAGGCAGACAAAAAGGACCATTTCCACATGCGGCATCACTACGGTAAAACTTCGGCACGTATTCCTCCTGGGTATCGTGGTTGAGTGCGGTCGAGTTGTTGCAGAGAGCGCATCCACCGGGGCAGGTGAAGAGTCTCGTTCACATGTGGGATGGATTGCTGGTGCAGTTTGGGTTTAAAACCAAAATCAGAAAAAAGGGAAAAAATAAACAACTGCGCACGTAGACGGAGTAATACGCCAGAGGAGTTGCAGCCGGGGGGGACTGTGACCATTCACAGGGACGCGGGAGATGACACTTGTCTACGGTGACGGACGGATCGAGGAGCCGCGGGACCTGGACGGAGCATGGGCTTCGGTCGGTGCAGGTTGTCAGCCCGGGTACATCCGTGGAGGGAAGGGGCGAGAACCGGGAGGCGAAGGCGCAGCACAACAGGCGGCGTCGTCGGCGGTGGAAGCCTCAGTCAGGACGAATGACAAGTGACGATCACTGCTCCTCGCTCCGGAGCCAAAGCGCAGGAGGTGATCGGTCCAGAGATGAGCTGCGAGGAGCGGGGGAGGCCCAGTGTGTCCAGTGACGCCGTGTGGCGCACGTCAGATGTCCATGTTCTCCAGGCAACTTTTTTTTTTTTTTTTTTTTTTTACAAAGCCATACAACAGACAGTCAGTGACCCGAGGACGGCGGTCTCACTCTCAGTCTCTCCGTCTCCGGTGTGGAGTAATAACAATAATCACAATAACCCCAAAAAAAAGAATGTTATCCTTCCTCAGCGATTGACCGGGGGTGTCACAGCCGAGGTGGGGAGGAGTCCTTCTCAGTGTGGAAGGAAGGAATGGAGACAGACAGCCCAGTGTGCGTGAACGGTCTCTCTCTCTCTCTCTTGCTCTCGCTCTCTCGCTCTATCTCATGCGCTTCTCTCCGCGTTTGTCCGCATCCAGAAGTGTCCTCCTCATATATAAACCATGGAGCGACGCGCGGCGAGAGAAAAAATCGCGCGCTCTCCCATGTGCGTGGTGTGTAGTCTTCCTCAGTGCACGGTTCGGGTGGTTTAAAACGCCGGGGACGCACAGGAAGGTGAGGGCAGAGGAAGGCAGGCAGCTCCAGGCGCCGACCGACTGAGAGAGAGTGGGTTTGGTTACGGAGGAGCGGGGGATAGTCCCATTGGTTTGGAATTATTTGAATGGGCGTCGCTCGAACAAAGCCGACCCCTCCCCCTCACCCAAAACCGAGCTAATTCAATTACTGAGAGGTAGAGCTGGAAGGGGACGAGCACCGGGGGTGAGGTGACATAGGACAGAGACCGATTTTAGATCATCTCCAGTCGGATCCGAGTGATTAGAGCGCACGGTGCTAGTTATTGACGATCCAGTCCGTCCCAATGGATCCATACCTGGTTTTCCCCCCCTCATTGACAAAACCGGGTGAACTGTAATCAAAGAATTCGACGCGTTTTTTTCTTAATTGTGAATATTCAAAAAAATCTTATAGCGCCGCCTGCGGCTCTGGGAGGGAGGGAGGGAGGTTTGAGCCCCGATGATCCACAGCCGCCTGCGTAAAAGCGCAGCGCTGATGGATGGATGGACCGTGGATAGACGGTGGACGGTGGACGGTGGAACAACTGCAGCCTTTCTCACACAGAGGGCGGACTGTGAACGGGGTGCGAGCCGCAGCTCCAGCGCCCAGACGCCCCGCAGTGGCAAACAGGCGGGACAGCCGACTCAGCCGAGGACAGATCCAAGTTCGAGTTCACCGGGGGAGCCGCGTCTGTCGTCGCCTTAAATCAGACAAGAGCTCACAAGGAGGGTTTATGAAACTTTAGAAAATGAGCAGCAGGCCTTAAATTCAGGTGGGAGATCCTTAACGAAAATACAGCAACTGGAACATAAGGTCATGCGGATACGTCTGGCTCAGAGGCTCCAGATTGAGTCCACATGCACATGTGTGTGTGAGACGGAGACAGATTCAATATGACAAATAGGTTCTTAAAATGTGTTAACTTCATTTTCGCTAATGACCACGTGACCCAAGGAGTGGAAAAATGGCGTGTTGAAAACGGGGTGAAAAACTCCCAGAGTTCGGTTTTTGGTCCATTTGTTACAGCAAAGAACAGCTGTGAGACACAAGTTGTTTTTGATACTTTACACTTTTTTTAACTCAGAAAATATGTATTTTAAAAACACAGAACAATCTATGTTCTATATATGCGAACTTTGGTCGATAGACTACGGTAGAAGTACGTATTAAAACTAGCCAAAAGTAAAATAGTATATTCAGGATTCATATATTAAATATGTGCAATAATACATATGCCAGAATCTAAATCTTTTTGTCCATCACAATATATAAAAAATAATATGTGAAAAGACATATATTAATCATATATTTCCATATAATTACTGTGTATTTCTGATATATTTCCATATATTTACTTGATATATTTCCATATATTTACTTGATATATTTTTTATATATTCACTATATATTCAAAATACATAAACAAAAAAATATATACACTATATATTTTATATATTTACTATATGCTTGCATATATATTTACCATACTTTTGATATAGTTTCATGTCTACATATATTTCATATTCTTTACATGCATTTACAATATATTTTGTTATATTTTACATTTATATTAGCTTTTTACTATTAAAAAGTAAGAGAATTCATCACCAGGGCTCAGAATGAAGTAATTTGCCAATTCTCAGTTGGCTGCAGGGATTTAATTATATATAAAATATGTGAATATAATATATCTTTAAAGAAATCACCTGTTTATTTGTCTCAGTATAAATAAATGTTTATCACCGTAATTAAAGTTCTTCCTGAGTGAAACGTGAAGAGGTGAAATCTTAATGGATTTGAGTGTTTTATACATATTTATCTAACCAGGAGAAAGACATCATTACTGGGATTGCACTCTTTTTACAATAGAGACAGGGCCAAGGTGGACGTCAACACAAGACATAAGCTCAGGACAACATTCACACAAACCAAAGATCTTAAAACACAAATCACTAGTTCTCATCGTAATCAGCTCAGAGTAGAACAGTCAAATCAAGCCAAACATTGTCAGCCAGAAGGTTCTGTTTCCAATAGTTCTTTTAAAAGCTTCCAAAAAGACCAGATCCTTGATTTTAAGTTTTTCACAAATGGTTTCAGTCAAATGAAGCAGCTTATTTGAGCGACCTTTTCCCCTCCTTCAGTCTGGACTTCCGGCTCTGACAAAATGAAGGAGTTACGAGAACAAAGACTTCATGAGGCAGATGACGGTAGAAGAAGGAAGAAAATCCATTATCATGTCAATTCTTCGGTCTGCAGGTGCGAGGGTGTTAAAACCACTGCTGAGTTTTAATAATTTTTAAAACTCTGCAATAAAAAAAGGACTGTCCGTCAAAGGACGATAGCGTCTGTCAAAACTTGTCAACTTTTGCTGAACTGTGCGAAAGGATCGTCTGTGTTATTCCATGTACTTGCAGACTTTGTTGAAAAGACTACCATTGAAGTAGTAAAACTAGCAAAATACGAATAATGCATCCAGAATTCATATATTAATTATGTGCAGTGATATATGTCCAATGATATTCAGTATATACCAGTATCTGAATCTGTTTGTATCCCAGCACAAAATTAAAATGCCATATATTTTACATATATTTCTGATATATTTTCATATATATTTATCATACATTTTTGATATTTTCATATTTTTTCATGTATTTACTATATATTTTGGATATATTTTCCATGTATTTACTATATATTTTCTATATGTTTACCATCATTTTTACATATTTATGGGACCATCCGTCAAAAGACGATTTTGCTGAACTGTGCGAGAGGATCGTCAAAGTAAAAGTTGTCCTTGACGTTGAAGATTTTTGCACCTGTCGCCATTTACAGTTAGTGGTATTGCAAAAATTTTGGGAAAGTCTGAGAAAATCACGGTTGGTAGACGCCAAGAATAAAAAAAATGCTGACCTCATTGGCCTTCAAAATAAAACATTTAAAGTTTAATAGTAAATTTAATATTTAGGTTTTTATAGCACTTTTAGTATCTGGAGCGACTTGTCCAGAAGTCGGGTTCCTAATAGGGATTTATAATAGCAGTAAAACATAATCAACTTAAAATCCTAAAGGCAAATTATTTTAAAGAGGTAACATATGGTCTTTGCTTTTTGGTAATAAGTGAGTGAAGCCAAGATAGTGACTATTATACCAGAAAAAGTCAATAAGGAAGTAAAAGGAAGCGCCAATTGTGCGGCTCAACAGGTGCTGTTTGCTCTAAGGATACAGAGGGGGGAGGGAGAAGTGGGAGGCTGGGGGTGAGGAGGGCGCAGCTAATATTTTAAGATAATCCTCTTGACCTCTTCCCTCGAGCTGGGGTAAACGGAGAGAAATAAACTCGTGGCTATCATCGCATTTCGCCAATCAGACACGTACACACGCAGACACATTCTGAATCATCGACATAGTTTGTCCAGAAGTGTCTTCCCAAACACAACACACAACATACGCGAAGGACACTATCAGCTACCAGCAGAGCGGGGTGGAGAGGGGAGGCTGGGGGTCAGTGAACATGGTTGTTTTCACACCCACTTCACAGCCATAACTGCATTCCTCTCCTGCTGTGGCCCATTTCACCCCCCCACCCCTCTCTCTCTCTCCCTCTGTCTCCCTCTGTCTCTTCTCTGTCACAGACACAAACCCACTTGATAACAAGCAAGTATTTACCTGACGAGTGGCACAGATATATATATATATATATATATATATATATATATATATTTATGTATACCCCCAGCTGCTTTCATTTTCCCGCTTGTAGAAACAGAGCCGTCCCTCGCCGTTGCCTCCTTAACCTGCTGTCACTGTCATAGTGGGCTGCGTTGATTACTTCTCACGGAGGTCCATTTTCTCCCTCGCCTCTCTGTCCACGTGCTCCGGCAGAGGACTGAGGACATGACGTGAACTCCATTTCCAAGAGGCTCAGATTCTTTTTTTTCTGTTTGATAGATCATTGGAAAGAGGAAATTAAATACACATTGAATAATTTTCACATGCCTATCCTTTGCTAGGTTGTAGGGGCAGCAGTCTCCACGACTGGCACCCAAATCACACTGCCATACCATACTGTGAGTCTCCCTGTGGGTGGTGAATCCGCTGGACGTTAGGTGGGTCGTGATGGTGCTATGATCAGAACACCTCAGTGGTGACCTGGCAGCTGGTGGATTAGAACCTAGAGCCTTGTGGACTCAAGTCCGCTTCCTTAACCACTAGGCCACCACTAGGCTGCCGCCTTTTATTATTACCGTAATTTCCGGACTATAAAGTGCAACTTTTGTCACACAATTTCAACCCTTATGCAGAGATGCGGCTAATGTGTGCATTTGTTTCTAACTGCTCGAGCAGAAAAGGTAAGAGTGAGACAGGTGGTGTCGAGGTAGACGCAAGTCACAACCGCCAATTAACACCATAGAAGAAGAAGAAGAAGTTTAACGTACGGTAACGCGTTTGTACATGAATAAAATTAGCATAAACTGACCCTCATCATGGAAAATGCAAAAAGAATGTGGCACATGTGGCTTATAGTCCAGACATTACGGTATCCATCCATCCATTTTCATCTGCTTATTTGTTATGGAAACAGCAGTCTCCAATACTGCCACCCAAATCATGTACCATACTGTCCCTTCCTGCAGTGGTGAGCTCACTGGAATATTGTTTTTATCATTATAAATTATTATTATTGTTGTTTTTGTGTTTTTTCATCACTGACGCAGACTTTTCCTTGACGTTCCCTCGTCTGATTTAATTTCAGTCATAATTCCAGGAATGCCTTTTTCTGATGGTTTCATCAAGGGCTGCAATTTAGTGGAAGTCGCTGCAGCCAAAGTGACGAGTGTCTGGCCTCGGGCCCACCAGTTTCCTCCTCCTGTCACATACAGTGAACTGCATACCCACACAGCAGGGTCACAGCGGGGTCACAGCAGGGTGGGAGCGTCTCCGCGTTCGCGCTGTTCTTTTGCCAGTAAGACAATTACAGTCTCTATCACAACACTGGCTCATTACGGAGACGTGCGAGTGTGTCTCGCTCTTTCTGGTGTCACTACGGCAGGTCGGCCATTCCAGCAGCAATTATGGACATAAAACACGGAGAGCAGTGTAGGAGGAAACATTGGACTGAGCATGTGTGTGAACTGGACGTCTTGGAAGCCTGTAGAAGAATGATTAAGATTTATGTAGCAGAGGAAAGTGGAAAATGTTGACTGAGTCGTTTTTGGATTGATCTTTTTCATATAGAACAGTGTACCCAATCCCAGCAAAAATAGGGGGCGGGGGCTTATTTTGGACAGTTGACCAACTTATTATAGGGCCACCGCAAAAAAAAAAAAAACATTAATCCACCCCAAAATTTGAACAATTCTGCAAGGCGTGTTGCTGAATATAGACACACGTATTCTCCATATCTCTTAGATCAGGCCTGAGCAGATCGTTTGACTCATGGCCGCCAGGTGGTACTACAATTTGAGTACCAGGTATTTGTGTGAATTAGCCTGCTTTTAGCCTCTGCTACACATATTTTTGGTAGTAAAAATAGTAATAATTTGGACAAGTTTGGCGGACCGGCTTAAATAGCCAAACGGGCAGCATCTGGCCCCCGGGCCTTAGTTTGCCCAGGTCTGTCTTAGATCATTTATTCTCAACACATCAGGACACACCATCACCCATTAATGACAAGCTACAACCTCAGAAGAAATTTCCATTTTTTATAAAAATATGACATTTAGTAACAATTTAGTAATTGCAGTATTGAAACGTATTTACTAACTTGTTCTGGCAATCACATTTATTCAATTTTTTTTTTTTACTGTCCCAGCAAAGGCCTGTTATTCTGTCCAAAAAATCAAGCATTCCTCAGAAAAACACCATCAACAGTTCACAGTGAGTTAAATCAAGTTAGTTTAAAGCCTGAAAGTCTCCCAAATGAAATGCCTTTATGAATAAAACAAGTTTTAAACAATAACTCCAGAAAAAAAAAGACTGTGTCACATCCAGATGCGATACTGTGTGGAAGCACAGTCCATGTTAATGGACGTGACAGTAGAAGACAAGTCGTTGGGCTAAAAAAGCAGCGTATACAAAGCAGTGATCGTCTCGACCAACTTGGTGACACCGGGACTCAGCAGTGGTGGAAACTCTGACATGGTTCGTGTTACTGTTTCACTCGTGCTATTGTTCTGTGTGAGGAGCAGGAATGTTGGAGCACATGTTGGTTTTCGTGTCCGGACTATATGTCTTGCGCTGCTTCATAAAAAGATGAAATGTTGCCACATGTCAGCTTTAAAGACAGGGGGCGCCGGTTTAAATGTTATTGTTCAGGGAATGATTTTGCTCTGTTGATGAAGTTCTGTTTACTGACACACGGTTGAATTAGCCAGTGTGAAACATGTGACGTCTGTCCATCCATCTGTCTGTCTGTCTGATTTCTCCAAGGACGGTACCATATACCATGATCTCCCCAACTAGGTTAGGTTGAAAGATGATGGCGGGGAAGATACAACCGTATCATCTCACCCTCTCAGTTTTTAAACTTCCTCGCAAAGAACCTAAAAAGTTCTCTAATCCGGAAACTCTGTATTTGTCGAAACTTGAGACCAAATCTGCCTTACAGCTCCAGGAGACTCATATCGTTGGCGGTAAACACCACCTTAGAAGCAACAGCACGGAGGGGTAAACCAACCCTTGAAAGACCGGGCCTGTGGTGGGCGACAAACCGAATTTTTCCCAACCCATAATCAGTTAACCTGCTCATTTAAGAGGAGGTTCCCTTCAGTCACCCGTTGGTCTTTCATTACTTTTTTGTGAACCAACCTTTTTGATGGTGCTGAAAAAAATCATTACTGGTCAAAAATTAATACAATATATTTTGTGTCCGAAGCGTCGGTGACTTTTATTGTGTTTGGTGAATTGTCTGGTAAAAAAAAAAAAAAACTTGGTTTGTTACACCCTTTTATTAAAACATATAAAAATAAAAATGAATACCGTAAACCATAAAAAGGTAATGTTTCCTGCTCTTGTGACTCCTATTAAAGCTTCCCTCATTTTGGAATTTCTATAATGTGTCCCCTCTCCCTTTTACAAGATGCAGCATTCCCTTGATGGTATTCCTGTTTACAGTGATGCAGAGAGACGGTGAGATACAGTAGATCAGGGTGGTCTGTTCAGAAATCTCATTGACATACAGCTCACACCTCCATAATGCGATGTTCCCTCCCAAAGCCCGGCGCCGGGTTTCCGTCAGTTAGAATAAGTGGGTGCAGCGTGCGCGCTCCGTGCCCTGTAACCCTATTCACGCCGCCGTGCGCTCCAAACCGAAAATGCTGATCAGGTTGTGGCCACATCTGAGCAGAAAATTGGATTCCACTTCTTTCCAAGCCTAGATGAGACTTTTTTCGTGGCTATTTGAGAAAATATGAAATCATAATTCTCCTTTATGGACGAGGAGGCAGGTTTTACCGCGGGCAGCTGAAAAAGACACCATAAGTGTTTAAAGGTGGAATCTGATAGCCGGGAGAACAGGTTGAAACATCTGTAAGTGCCGAGGCGTGCACGTTCAAACGAGCCATTTGTCTGTCAAAATAATTGAAATTAAACAGGCATCGGATGGGAAACCCAAGTATTTGTATCCTGCGTGTTCACGAACCTGACACGACCCCCTCCTCCACCCGCTCGCTCTTTATTCTCCGCCTCCTCCCTCCTTAGGATGTATATTAGATTAAAGATTTTATTGTCACACTCAATGCACTTAGAGCATTGGCAAACTAAATCACAGGGAGACAGCATGTCATAGAAGAGACACCTTGGGTTGACTAAGCCATGACGAGCCAACACAAATCGATGTGGGGGGCCTAATCGGATGATTCTGCTGGGACGGGACCTGCCCTGAATCCAAATGATGGACACCAGATGGGGACTGATGTGGCCATTACTGCAGGAGACAATGCAATGTAAGGACAAGTGCTTCCTTCTCAATGAGCAGTCGGGATTTCAATAGTGGCAGTCAAGGTCTTTGTATTCACAGAGGGAACGCTGGAACCAACAGTGACGGTTGGGCTCGTCTGGAACGTAGAGACATAGATATGAAAAAACAGGATTGTCTTCTTGCGTCCACATGTCCTAAAGAGTAGACACATTTGGAAAATGTTACTGTATAGGCAAAACATTCAGTGTTTTCGTACCTCCAAAACTGAGGCGATCAGGCCGGGCCATGTGACTGATTCAGATCCACCACCTCTGGGATTAAAGTTTGATTGAACAATGTTATGGAAAGACCGTGTTCATGACTATGAAGGAAAACAACACTAACTGATACAGGATGCACGCTGCAGTGTCTGATGTCTCGGCCAGACGCTGAGAAGAAAATGCAGATTCTGTTTCAGACCCAAGGATGGATGTCTTCGTGCGACAGCTAGGCCAAGTAGCGGCTGGCACTACTGACGTACAGGCATGTGCGTCGTATTGATTCTCTCGTCGTAGATAGATAGGTAGATAGAACTTTATTAGTCCCTCAGAAGTATCCCTCGGAAATTCCATATTCTCTTCGTGTGGGGATATTTCCCCAAACGTCCAACTCTCCAAGAAATTTGTTCAACGTTCAACTCCCTGAACCAGGCGTTTGCATCCTTCCTACCTCACCTGCCTATTCGTCACTGGGTTGCGAGGACTGCTGTCTCCACGATCACATTGCACCACACTGAACCTTCCAGCAGGTGGTGAGCCCACTGGAAACCAATCGCTCTTACTGGGATTGGAACTTGCCCAGGAGGTGAACCCTGAAGTTTCACACCAATGACAAAGTCATCGCCTCTGGGCCACAGCGAAGGCCAAAAGCAAAGTAAACTTTAACCATTTATTGGTAATGTTTGGCAATGTTTCAGTTTCACCAAAAGGAAGATAGTGGCATATATTTATATATATATTAAGTTATATGTATGCATTAAGAAGCAACTTACAGAGAGAGATTAACGTTAGCAAGATCGTGTTTCCTCTGGGAATCAAACCCAGGACGCTCTCCTTGCCATGCAGTCTAACCACTACACTTCCCCAACCTCCATTACAGAAGGCATGCTCTTTAATATCAAAATGACCACTGTCACCGCTTTCATACCTGATCTTTTGTAAAAAAAAAAGTGGAGGATTCTTTGATTTTGCTGTTAGCAAACAAGGTGAAAATTTTGAAATTTATTTATTTTTTTTTTTCCTCCTTCTTTGATATCTGTTATCTCTAGAAGTTTTAATACTGGTGACTTATAAGTCAGCAAAATAGAGTGTTTACAAAAAAGTCGCGTTGTCTTTTTTTTTTTTTTCAAAATGAGGACCAAAAGTTCAATATCAGCCTAAAGCCAATGTAGAAGAATGTAGCAGTCAATGGTATTTCTCAAAATGATTTTTTTGAGAATTTTCCTGTTTCAGCCAGAGCAGTACTTATAAATCCTCACCTTTTTATCTGCTATCTTAAAACAAATATTCCACAGAGGCCGTTTATATTCCACGGATGAAGAAAGGAGGTCCACACATGGTTTTTACAGGAGTTAGCCACGTACCATGAACTGATAAAGGATTAATAAAAACATTCTTCATCATGCTCTTTGACGTTATCTGCTGACACTGGTGTGAAAACAGCTGTTCCGCGTCTGACCTGCACCTAGTTTCTCAGCGGCTTTCAGTAACTCTGTCAGACCCCTGCACCCACTCCCTCTCCAAATAAATGAAGGCTGATCTGAGCAAACGGAGAAACCACACAGAAACAACAAACTGGGCCGCTGCGTGTTCAACGTTTCTGTTCTTTATATTATTGTTTGGCTGCTGACTATCATAATGTTTACACGTGAAACTAAACATTAATTTTCTATTGATTTTCTATTGATTTTTCCCTGCAGGGCCGGACGGAAAGCGGTGAAGGTGGAGTTCAGTATGGACATTTGTCCAGTTCATCACGGGACCACACACTGAGGGACAGGTAATTATATATATTGTACACTGAAAAAGTGTAATTATTAAGAAAAACATGACATGAAGTAATATTTATTGACTGGCTTCAGCAGTTGTTAGCCAAAAACAACGCGGAAAAAAATGGACTATAACAAAGGATGTCGGATAAAAGTGTATAATGTAACATTGCTAAGGCATAAATAATAATAATAAGAAATAAATATATTTTTTATTATAGGTAGAGTTGTCGATATATTTGCCGACCAATATTATCAGACCGATATAAGGATATTATGTAATATCTCAAAGAATTGTGTTTTTTTCCTTCAATAATGAAAACTCGATCACACAATGCCTGGGTTTTGCAAATTATGTCTGTACCAAAAAAATATTTTTGGAGATTAACAGCTATATATTAAAACGATAGTCACTAGATGGCAGCATAGCAGCTTTTTATTCGTAAATGTCATACTTGGGCAGTATTTTATACAGGTAAATGAATAAATATTACCAAGCCTATATTAGTATCAGTTGATATGGGTATCGGTAATTATGTGTCGGGACAATACCCCCATACTGGATGTTGGCAAAACGTGAATATCGAACATCTCTCACCCTAACACTTTATCAGTGTTGGGACAAACGCATTACTGGTAGCGCCGCTACGTAACAAAACTACTTTTCTCTGTAACTAATAACGTAAAATGTTATTTTTCCCATTCAGTAACGGTGTTATCGTTACTGTGGTGTAAATGGGCTTGTTACTCGTTACTGTATGTGGTCCAAATGGACAGTTTCTCCCGTCCACGGAGAAAGGACTGTGTGGCAGCAGAGCCTGTCTGCTGCCTTTCAGTCATGAGTGAAAGACGACCGTGCACACTGACTAAACCCATGCGTTGAAAAGAAGTGATGATTGGTTGACATAGGTTTCAGGCTAAGCAAATCAGAAAGAGACCTGGGCGGGTCTTCTTGCCTTGTAGGGAAACAAACAATCTCACAACACGCCACGTGGTACAGTCGCACTGACCCACAAGCAAGACGACGGCAAGGGCAAGTTAAGTAACACTAAAGATGCCTCTCAAAATGTCTAAACATCTATTTTGTTTTTGTTGAACCATTACATTTCGTTATGATAGTTGCTAAAGAACACAACACTAAACTTTTTTAATGTGTTTTTAAAGTAAGTAGTTGTTAGTTACTTTTATGATTTAGTAACTAGTAACGTAATTAGTTACTTTTTCAGCGCAGTAACTAGAAAAGTAATAAGTTACTTTTTTAAAGTAACTTGCCCAACACTGTTCTTTATAAACTGCTGCTCGCTTCCTTCTCTCTCATGCTGCCGTTTTCTAAGACCTCTCATTCATTATCCTTAACCGTGTGACTTCCAGTGGGTGAAACTCTGGGCTCGTGATTAAAAACACACACATGACTGTGGCATTTTATCCAGAGACGTAATTCAGCGAAGTCTAAACTCATCCTCATTACGGAGACCTAAAGAGGAGCAAATGACAAATCACAGTATGCGATAATAAAGGTGACACAGTGAGAATCCCCTGGCTGAGCTCCATCTCATCATTATGAGAGCATTATGGATGGATGTAATAAAAGTGAATTAAGACAGGACCGCGCTGATATAGATATTATGAGCACATTGTCCCTTCCTTAATGCAAACGGTGCTTGCGCAATGAGAGCTGCGACTTGGGGAGGCCGCGCTCGACGTCTGAGTGATACACACACGCAATCATGACCGAAAGGGAATGGGAGGAGAGCGGGTGGGCAACTATCGAGTCCTCTTTTGTACTCTCACCGCTCTTTCATTATAGCTATGAATGTAGAAAGAGCTTTGAAAGCCCCGGCTACAGTGTAGAACACAGCAGTCGTTCAGCTCTACGGTGCCTCGCTCCTCACTTTGAAGTCCCAGGAAGAAATTGATGTTTCCCTGTCCCTTTATGGCTCTTCGGTCGAAAGAAAATATAGATTCATAGGCCCAGGACAAAGCTAATAGCCGGATTTGTTCAAAGCAAAGGGAGCAGAATAATGGTGCTGCGTGTCGGTTCAAGCCAAAGAACATTAATCTCTTATTATACCAGTTGATTCTCCCTTCAAACTCTACTTTCTCTGCTCCTGTCTCCCGGTGGCTCTCGCTCCGTGGTTGCCGTTTGCTGTGTGGGAAAAGGCGCCGTGGAAGACCCGAGCCATACATCATTAATGAGGTTACAATAGCATTAGTGTATGCTTAGCCTGCTAATTCTCACCGCCATTATGGAAAGTTTTCTAATCGGGCCATTTGTAATTCCGCACATAAATAGATAAGCTGAGATCCAAGGCCTGAAAGAGAAAGGCTTATGACGCTGATCAAATTAAGATCATTCTCCCGCAACAGGAATACCTGATGAGAAACACAATTGCCGGAGAGTGTGTTGCTGACACGCTATTGACAAAGAGATTTGCCCGGCGATATTTATGAGCAGGCATTTGTTATGCACATTGCATATGCAAAAAAAAAAAAAAAAAGATGTTTCCAGCTACGGGCCATCCATTTTCATACGCAGCGCATTTTCATTCCGACGGGAGTTATTACAAACATCAAACTTTGACAAAATAACATGATTTTTCCGTGCATGTGCCGGTGACTCTTAGCCTCATTGTGTCAGTCATACATTCCTGACTGTCTGTATGAATGGGAGAATGTTTCATATCCCCCCCCTGACGCCACGGTAATCCTTCCTCTCTCAGCCTCAGATATCAAGTCAGAGGCTGAGGTGGACCATTTCCTTCTCATGTTCTTGATTTGTCTTTTTCTAATGAAAAGAAACGGAGGACACGTAAGAGCCGTAGGGGGAAACTCTCATCTCGTCTCCTGCCGATTGGGTTTTGTTGTGCGTCTACACACAGGTGGCATTTTATATTTACACACTGAGGAAGAAAAAGGGGTAAAAAAAAAAAACTAAAATGCTCAGTCGAGTCATAAACCTATTACGCACAGATTTGTGTTTCAGCGCTTGAGTACACCTAAACACATGTAGAAGCAGGAGGGCTGACATTCTCACATGCATAATCATAGGCGCTGCGACGTGAAAATACAGCCTGTGGAAATTATGGGGTGGAAAACCTTGAGGGTGTGTTTTTCCTCGCAGAAAAGCGTTTTTTTATGATCTTATCTGCACAGGATGAAAAAAAAAAAAAAAAAATGGTGGCAAGACACAGAGGGAGGGCGAAAATGAATGTTTTTCTTATTTTGCCGGCCAGCATGGATTAATGAATTTTCACCTCGATCCTGGGAGGAGATAAGATTCCATCCGGACCGACTCGTGACTGGAGGCTTTGCCCACCTCACCTGGTGCCGTGATGTCATCGGTTTTCTTCCCAGCTTCTCTCCGTCAGCGCTCATAGCCAGTCCGCCGACCAACCACCGGGTAGCGGGAGGTCACTTGAGTTTCCTCAACTGTTACATCAATCACAGTGACTTACAGAGAAGTGAAGTGGGAGTCGGAGGCAGAGGGGATCAGCACAACAGATCAGGAAGTAATGCCACTGCCTTTGTGATTTAATGACGGTGCAGGATTTATATTACTGTAGCTTGACATTTAAATTATAGCAATCAGAGCCGGCAGAACACACACGTGTTGACCGTGAGATCTGCAGCAGTAAAGCAGCAGAGTTTTGTTTGGACAATTCTCTAAATCTTCTCCTTCTACGTACGATGAGGTACAAAAAATATTCAAGCGAACGCCAAGAAAGGGATTAAGTAGACATAAATTCAAGATATGGAATCCAAAAACCATGACCCAAAAAAAAAAACACCATGATCAAGATTTACTAAATTAACTTCACTTTTATGTATCGTATTTTTCGGACGATAAGATACATCGGATTATCAGGCGCATTTAGTGACACGCTATAAGTCAGCCAATAACAATGCACTCACTCACTTTCTCAATTCACTTTTTTACCAAAATTCCATCAAATTCTTCATTTTTAGAGTTTTTGTCAGTGTTTTACGATTATATTGGCATCAAGCGTGTTCAGTTTAATCCTGTCCTTGCCAAAGTTGGTCTAGTTGCTGTTACTCAGTGATGCTGTTTTTTGAGTATGTCTCTTATCTGGTGGTATTTTGGGGGTCTTATACACACGCCATGATATTATAGTGGAGCCCGCTATGTCCCATGAGATGCAGCTTTAGAACTTGCCAAAGTTGTACTTTTTGACAGATTTTTGTGTGCAATTCGAGGTCCGTAAAGAAATCTAGAATCCACACATAAGCTTTGCAGCATTATATACCGCACTATTGATAAAGATACATTTGTTTTTAATTGTGCCTTATGGTCCAGAAGATCTTCTACTGGCATTGTTGATTCAGAAACTTCCTTATTGTATTGCAATTATTTTGACTCGTGGGCTACAGCTGGCACGAAAATTTGAGTCAGGGGCCAGGTCAGGATCTTAAAGAGTGAGTATTTCTGTGACTTAAGATAAATAATGAGTAAAGTATTGAATAAAGGCAAAATGCTTTAAGCCTCGCTAGACTATCTTTTGGGGGAAACGTTGGCTTTATTAGCCTTAATTGATAAATATAACTGTCACCAGCATAAGAGCATAGTGTTTCCCGATGATATCACCCAGAGGGAGCATGTAAGGGGTGAGCAAGATTGGACCCAGCATGGATCCCTGTGGGACCCCATGGCTAACCCTGGTGTGTGGGGAATGATTATTATCAACCAGAACAAACGATAATTTATATAAGAGTATAATTTGGACAAGTCTGGCGGGCCGGCCACATCCCGCCCCCGGACCTTAGTTTGCTCAGGTCTGGCCTAAAAAACAAGACGCTCTGATTATACCTTGGTGGTATCAACGTAATACGTCCAACCACCAGACCCTCACAGTACTTCATTGTGCTGCCAACAGAGCTGCCATGTTTGACTAATACCAACTTGTCAACCTTAAATATATATAAATATATATATATGTATCCCTGCAGCTCAGGATATTGGAGCAATTACCTTCCAACAGCACCCCCTAGGATCACAGAGGTTGTCGGAGCCCAATTCATCTGCAGAGCCCAGTCAAAAACACCTAACAGCATCAACGCTGAGTTGTTAGGGAACAAGCGACCCCGTCATAATTAGCTGTGACATTTGCTGAAAGGGAGGCCAAGCAGGCCTGACCTCCACTGAGATTCCGGCATGGAAAAAAAACAGGAGGGAAGAGAGATCTATCAGATCCAGAGAAGCCCTAGCCTCGAGGGCCGTTCGGCCAATCGACAACTCTCCCACCACATCATAAAAACCCTGTGATAGTCTAATTTGTCGTTCATGCCGAGTGTGTAAAAATAGTTCAGAAACGATGATTCAGTCAGATATTCATGCTCTCAGCGCGAGTGCTCGGAAATCTTCTCTCACAAACAGATACTGGAAGTGTCATAAACACGAAGCTTTCGTTCAGAAGTTTTAAAAACCACCTGAACGCTCAATAAATCCAACGTTTCCACTTCTGTCAAAATAGGTGTTGCTGGAGCCGCTGAGACCTGTTGCCTGGTGATGTCTGGTAAATAAAATAAACGCCTGGATGAATGAGAGATGAAAACAACTGTTGCACCTCATCGCATTTGACGTTGTCTTCCTGGACTGCCTCCTTAAACACTATCATCTCCACGGGAGGACGTGTTAAAAGAAACCCACGGTAAGTCAACGGGATTATCCTGCCATTGAAGGAGCAAATCATTCAATACATCATTGACATGCAATTTATATTAAGGCGTGGGCAAAAACCATGGCTCCAGGAAAATACCAACAGGATGACTATGAATGGGGAAGTACCAGTAGCAGCAGTAGTACCAGTAGTACCACTAGTTTGTAGTAGGTGGTACCCATTACGTACAATTATATAGGAAACTAGGAATTGAAAGAAAATGACGTGCACTTGAATCATACAGCTAAATTTACCATCTGAGCAGCAATGGTGGCCAAGCGGTTAAGGAGGCGCACATTGGTCTGAGAGGCTTCAGGTTTGAATCCACCTGTTGCCAGGTTACGACTGAGGTGCTCTGGGCATAGCACCGTCCCGACCCCTGAACTTCCACAGGGTTCACCACCCACAGGAAGGCTCACAGTATGGTGCAGTGTGATTTGGGTGGCAGTGGTGGAGATTTTCACCGCTGTAACCTGTTAATGGACAAAGATGAGTGAAAGTAAATGAATCTTAGCTTATGGTTTTATATATTTGTCTTCATATTTTCCCATTTCATGAATTCCTTTTTAGGGATTTGCGTAAAGACACACTTCTAACTCAGGGGCGTAGCCAGAACCCATAAAATGGGTGGGCCCCGAAAAAATTAGGGTGGGCCAACCCCAAAGTGTTATAGCCAAGTTTGATCAGCCCTCTCATTGGATTGGGTGGGCCTGACTGACAAGTGGGCCCAGGCCCACCCGTGGCTACGCCTATGTTCTAACCATTGCTATTTGTCCTTCTGGTCCACCAATATATAGGATAAGTATTTGTCATATTTAGGATTTCTTTGTATCTCGTTCACAATTAATTGCGATCAACTAAAGTCATAGTCATGAGTAATAACAATCAATTGTGATTAATCAAGATTAATAGTAGGGACGGAACCTATATTATCAGCCTGATATTAACATCCTTTTTCATATCGGATCATATCGGTATCGGTTTTTCCACCGATATTCATAATCCGATCCTGTAAAACAGTCACAAAAACAATGATTAATGTGTGTATATATGTATACATACATATACTATATACTGTATATACATATATGTATGTACATATATATGCATATATATATATATGTACATCGGTATCAGGAATGAATTGGCAATATTCACAATGAGAAATGTATTTGTCAACTGCATGACATGTATTTATATAGAAAAATATAAACACTACACACACCC
>JAFBJS010003002.1:91136-105184 GCA_016785265.1 Paraplagusia blochii
GGGTGGGCCTGACTGACAAGTGGGTGGGCCCAGGCCCACCCGTGGCTACGCCTATGTTCTAACCATTGCTATTTGTCCTTCTGGTCCACCAATATATAGGATAAGTATTTGTCATATTTAGGATTTCTTTGATGATTACAATGATTAAGGTGTGTATATATGTATACATACATATACTATATACTGTATATACATATATGTATGTACATATATATGCATATATATATATATATATGTACATCGGTATCAGGAATGAATTGGCAATATTCACAATGAGAAATGTATTTGTCAACTGCATGACATGTCTTTATATAGAAAAATATACAGTCTACATTCACCTCATCTGACCATGTAATATATAGAAGGGCAGGAACGAATGATCTAAAACCCTGAGTCCGGATGCTGTAGGCTACATTATATGAGATCATGCTTTTCATCACGCAAATTGAGGGGTGAGTCGGAGCAGACTGGGACAGATACAGCTAGCTTTAGTCCTTTTTTTTTTCTTATACATGAACAGTTCTTCATCCAAACAGACACATCATATCTGTTTTTAAGAACAAAACTGTTTTTAATAAGTCGGGTCTGCTGACTTGTGCGGAGGCCGTCTTGAATCAATCCCGTACGCTGAGGAATGCGACCGCATGCGTCCCCGTATCACCTCTTGACTCTCGCTTGGTGCTCAAATCTCAGGAATGATTCGTTGGACGCGAGAGGAGGACAGATCTGTCCCGGACATATGTTTAGAGCAGGGTCGTAGAGCTGCCTTTGTAATCAGGTCACCTGTGATGCATGTTAATGTGAGTTCTGTACGACGTCGTTCAACTTCTGCGTGGATCAGCGCCGGCCTGAAAAATACTCAACTTGCATTTCCCTGAGAAACACATCTGTTGTCCATCAGGGATGTATTCCCGGGTCAAGGGCTACAGGATATTTACCATTTCCATCAAAGAATCCAGATGACAAGGTAATGTCTTGGATGGAGATGTAGCCTCATTAAATTACCCACATTACTCTGCAATCCAGCATAAAAATGACAGTAATAATCTCAGGCCTCATTAAACATAACTTGGCACAATCCAGATGATAAATTTCATGCACCTTTTTCGTGTAGTTTAGGAGTTCACCTGGGACGAGAGCACTTCCTTTCCCTGTGTTTGCCTGGAGGTACAGAGAGGAAACACGTGGCAGGAAGACAGAGGACACACATCACCTGTTTGTGCAGCAGGTGTCGGGTCTGAGGTCCGCAGTCACGTCAATCAATCAAGAGAATATCTTAGAGAAACAGAGGGATGAATCTGTTTCGGGGATAAACGAGGACAAGCGTCTGTGAAGCGTGTTCGCTGAGTCACCCCTTTCAGTGTGTGTATGTGTGTGTGAGTGCGTGTGTGTTCTTACTGTTCTTATTCGCGTTCACTTCCCAGCCCCGGGCAGGACATGGGACCACCTGCCGCTGTGGAGCAGTAACATGGGCCACAATGACAGCTCTCCAATGGATTTACAGTCCACTGCAGGCCTGCAGGCCCTGTGGTGGAGCGAGACCGAGACATAGAGAGAGGGAGACAGACAGACAGGGAGAGAGAGAGATCTACAACCCAGGGGAACAAGGCAATTAATTATGCAAATAACACAAAGGCCTTAGCATTTGTGTTCAAAATACAAGCTGCATGGTAATTGGTTGTTTATAGCACCAAGTATCACAGCAGGGTGACCGGTAGTAAAAATACCAATAGATCAATGGAAGAGCACTGGTAGATAATGACTAGAATGTGTATAAATATACTGTATATAGTATAATATATATATGTATGTATGTATGTGTGTATGTATATATGTATATATATATATATATATATATATATGCACTTATATATATTTATTAATATAATGTTAATAAATATATAATATATACAGTAAAATATATATATACAATACACATACATATATTTATACATATGTACAGTATATATATATATAGTCATTTACACGTATATAGTCAAGTGACTTTATATGTAGTATATGTGTATGTACTGTATATTCATTCTGTATACATATTCACATACAAATTGTATATATGTCATATGACTGTATACATAGTATACGTGTTTGTATGTAAATATATATATTTATATATATACTTTATAGACCAGATATTTACACATACATATATATGCGCATATTGTATATATGTTGTAGGACTATATTTATATGGTATATTATTAATAATATAAATATATGTACATATATTTATATATTTGTATTTATGTTGCCCATACATTTAAATATATACATACATATTTATACGTAAATAGTGCAAAAGTCAAGTAGATCCCAGAAAAGAACCACTGCTGAGAAAAAATGTTGTCGTTGTTAGTTGATCATGTTAGGCTAGGCAGGTTTTTTTGTGGTTATTTGGAACGTTAATCGTGATTAATCAGGATGTTTAAACACTGCACTGTGAACAATCAGATTAAATATTTTAACGATGAATGAAAGCCTTAGAATAAACAGTATTTCATAACCCCGTGTCCTCACGACAGTCAAAGAGACAATGATCAACACCTCCCCTAATCGACAGAGAAGTTTTTATAAACACTCTCACTTCGCCTCGTTTTTCACTGCTGAACGACTGACACGATCAAAACACACATTTTGGCATTAAGGTTGAGGACTAATCGCCACCTTTGAAATTTCCATTATGCATTACAGTTGCTTATCCGTTGTTTTGCACATGGTCGGCTTTAGCCCGGCTGGACCCGTACAAACTAATCACCAAAACCTGAGAGAGATTTATGGCCTGTTCTCTCTCCGTCTTTGACGAAGACTACAGTTGATTCTGTGAAGCGATGCAGCATCAGACGCGTCATGCCTAATGTTGTTTTGCTGGTGTTAACTGGAATCAGCTGGGGATCTTTTTTTTCCTCTTGATGCTCTTAAGAGTCCTGCAGTAGATGTGTATAAGAGACAGGTGTGTGTGAGTGCGTGTGTGAAATTTTTTAAATATAGTAAAATATAAATGTATGTATGTATGTGTGTGTATATATTTATATATATATATACATATATATATATATATACATATATACATATATTATATATATTTATTAATATAATGTTAATAAATATATAATATATACAGTAAAATATATAAATACAATACACATACATATATTTATACATATATCCAGTATATATATATAGTCATTTACACGTATATAGTCAAGTGACTTTATATGTAGTATATGTGTATGTACTGTATATTCATTCTGTATACATATTTACATACAAATTGTATATATGTCATATGACTGTTTACATAGTATTCGTGTTTGTATGTAAATATATATATTTATATATATACTTTATAGACCAGATATTTACACATACATATATATGCGCATATTGTATATATGTTGTAGGACTATATTTATATGGTATATTATTAATAATATAAATATATGTACATATATTTATATATTTGTATTTATGTTGCCCATACATTTAAATATATACATACATATTTATACGTAAATAGTGCAAAAGTCAAGTAGATCCCAGAAAAGAACCACTGCTGAGAAAAAATGTTGTCGTTGTTAGTTGATCATGTTAGGCTAGGCAGGTTTTTTTGTGGTTATTTGGAACGTTAATCGTGATTAATCAGGATGTTTAAACACTGCACTGTGAACAATCAGATTAAATATTTTAACGATGAATGAAAGCCTTAGAATAAACAGTATTTCATAACCCCGTGTCCTCACGACAGTCAAAGAGACAATGATCAACACCTCCCCTAATCGACAGAGAAGTTTTTATAAACACTCTCACTTCGCCTCGTTTTTCACTGCTGAACGACTGACACGATCAAAACACACATTTTGGCATTAAGGTTGAGGACTAATCGCCACCTTTGAAATTTCCATTATGCATTACAGTTGCTTATCCGTTGTTTTGCACATGGTCGGCTTTAGCCCGGCTGGACCCGTACAAACTAATCACCAAAACCTGAGAGAGATTTATGGCCTGTTCTCTCTCCGTCTTTGACGAAGACTACAGTTGATTCTGTGAAGCGATGCAGCATCAGACGCGTCATGCCTAATGTTGTTTTGCTGGTGTTAACTGGAATCAGCTGGGGATCTTTTTTTTCCTCTTGATGCTCTTAAGAGTCCTGCAGTCCTTGTGGGACGGTTCTTTGATGGTCCACCATGTGGACATGACAGCAGCAGCAAGATTAAAGGGGATGGGGAAACTGGGAGAGACAGAGAATGAGGCAATATATATGGAAGGTATGGACAAAGCTGGACTTTTCGACAGCAGATCGCCTTTGAAAGTCCCTGCTCATAAATTAAATATGGACACTTTAATAACACTGCATGAGCAAAAGAGAAAAAGACAGTCACCTCCGCTGGAATCTCTCTCCTGCTCCAGTCACAGTGAATCAGATGTGCTCCTCCCTACATGGGAAGAATGCATGAAAACCCCAACATGGGCTGCATCCGCACAGCAAGGCCAGGCTTGAATAGGAGAGGACAGATTGAAGGGGCTTCCATAGCACTCAGGGAACAGAAGGGCAGGGATGGAATTGTTTGGTCAAGCTGAAGAATAAAGGCAAAAGTTTAAACAATGCAGAGAGATTGTCAGAAGGGAAAGGACGTAGGACATGAGAAAGGATGTGACATAAGGAAGATTATCCCTTAAACTGTTTATCTAGGCACCTAACTCGGCTAACAATCCTTAGGAAACAATGCAAGCTAGCCAAACGACTTCCTGTTTGGAAGGAACTGTTGGCAATTTTTTCTTTCCTTCATGCTCCGACTTGTTTTTCCTGACTGCCAGTCCTTCGTAGAGATTTCTCGCCATCGTCGTCCTCATCTCCAGGTCCTCCTGCACATGGCAGTTTGAGGGGAACAATGTTTGTGTGTGTACACGAGTGCAAAAGCTGCAGGAACAGACAGATCTGAGCTCACGGCACAGTGGTGCCACGGGGCAAACCATTAATTAAGCAAAGAGAGAGAAATTGACCCAGCTGGTGGTGCAACCCACACGCCCACATACGTACGATGTTCATATTTGCTCGCTGCCATGCAAACAAAAACACAAGGTTTTAACAGAGAGTTTCACTGGTGAGGAAAGTGAAACAAATGTTTCTGGTGAGGTGGAAATGTTTTATGCATCGGTTTGGACAGTTTTTTGACGAAATCTACAGAGATGTCTCCGTCTGTGGGTGTGTGACAGGCAGCAAACAAGGGAATGTTTTTTTGTGTCTGTTGCTCTTGTTGCTGCGACGCGATGTCCTTGTTATTGGTGTAGAACACTGGGGTTCACCTGCAGGGCAGGATTGAATCCCAGTCAGGGTGGATGACGCCTTCCAGCGAGCTCAGCTCTTGCAGGAAGGTTCATGAGGGGATAGTATGGTGCAGTGTGATTTGGGTGGTGGTTGTGGAGATTGCTGCCCCCACGACCTGGAAACAGAAAAGCAACCAAACATGGATTGATGGAACTCTAGGGTTCACTTCTGGGGCAAGACTGAATCCCAGATAGGGTGGATGATGCCTTCCAGCAACCCAGCTCTTGCAGGAAGGTTCATGAGGGAATAGTATGGTGCAGTAGGATTTGGGTGGTGGTTGTGGAGATTGCTGCCCCCACGACCTGGAAACAGAAAAGCAAACAAACATGGATTGATGGAACTCTAGGGTTCACCTCCAGGGCAAGATTGAACCCCAGTTAGGGTGGATGGGGCCTACCAGTGAGTTCACCAAGTTGTAGGAAGGTTCATGAGGGGATGGTATGGTGCAGTGCGATTTGGGTGGTGGTTGTGGAGATTGCTGCCCCCACGACCTGGAAACAGAAAAGCAACCAAACATGGATTGATGGAACTCTAGGGTTCACTTCTGGGGCAAGACTGAATCCCAGATAGGGTGGATGATGCCTTCCAGCAACCCAGCTCTTGCAGGAAGGTTCATGAGGGAATAGTATGGTGCAGTAGGATTTGGGTGGTGGTTGTGGAGATTGCTGCCCCCACGACCTGGAAACAGAAAAGCAACCAAACATGGATTGATGGAACTCTAGGGTTCACTTCTGGGGCAAGACTGAATCCCAGATAGGGTGGATGATGCCTTCCAGCAACCCAGCTCTTGCAGGAAGGTTCATGAGGGAATAGTATGGTGCAGATGGATGTTGCAACACAAGGGATTACCCCCAGGGCGATATTGAATCCTAGTTAGGGTGGATGGCGCCTTCCAGTGAGCCCATCACTTGCAGGAAGGTTCATGAATGGAAGGTGTGATGTAATAAGATTTGGGTGGTGGTCGTGGAGATTGCTGCCCCCACGACCTGGAAACAGAAAAGCAACCAAACATGGATTGATGGAACTCTAGGGTTCACCTATGGGGCAAGATTGAACCCCAGTTTGGGTGGATTGCGCCTTCCAGTGAGTTCACCAAGTTATAGGAAGGTTCATGAGGGGATGGTATGGTGCAGTGCGATTTGGGTGGTGGTTGTGGAGACTGCTGCCCCCTACAACTTGGGAACAAATTAGAAAAAACATCGATGTTGGAACACAAGGGATTACCCCGAGGGCGATATTGAATCCTAGTTAGGGTGGATGGGGCCATCGAGTGAGCTCACCACTTGTAGGAAGGTTCATGAGGGGATGGTATGGTGCAGTGCAATTTGGGTGGTGGTTGTGGAGATTGCTGCCCCCAAGACCTGGTAACAGATAAGGAATCAAACATGGGTGTTTGAAACACTAGGGTTTACCTCTAGGGCAAGATTGAACCCCAGATTGCGTGTATAGCGCCTATAGGAGGCAGCCTCCGCCCGTAACAGATAAGCAAACAAACAAGGGTGGATTGGTCCATGGATCTTCAGGTTGGCCTGCAAACCTGTTGGCAACATTTCTTGACCTTTCCTGTCAAATCATAAACACACTGTTAATACGTAGACAGTTGGTGGTGAAGAGCGAGACTGCAGTGATCTCACTGAGCCACCAGGGCTTTGCTTCATCTCTAACCCCTACACCAGCCTCCCATTCATCATGTTGAATGGTGAGAGTAAAAGAGAAAAGCTTTTCTGCTACATCCTCCTTCCGTGCCCACCTATGGCCTCCTGCCTGTGTCTCTGTCACGCACACCCACAGTCATAGTGAGGAAAAGAAGTTAAATAAGGTTGTTTAGATTGGCTGTCTCACAGTAAATCCTCGGTGCAGGGCCCTATGGACTGAGGTCATAGAGGAGTAGTCAATATGGATTAAGGTAAATTGCTGGGTAGGGGAGGAACCTTGATGGGAGATTCCTGCAGCAAACTCCCCTTAGAGCCACTCACCGTTGCAGTGATTGTGAGAGAAAGGTTTTTTTTTTAGGCAACGCAAAGTTTGCCTTTCAAAGTCGTGGGATTTGCCAAGGAAACAATACGCGTGACGTAGTTAGGGATCAAACATTCATCAATGTGCTGCTGATAAGGAAACTTTCAGGCCAGAGAAAAAAACACCAACACATTTGCAATAAAATCTTAGCCTGTCAGAGGAACATGTCTTCTCCTACTGGTCCAGCTGAAGACGATAATGGAGGGTCTTTCTGCAAGTCGGTCAACTCATTCTGCATCCTCTTCAAAGCCACGACAAGCAAATGCCAAATTTAGCCGCGATAACGCCGACTCTGTGTTAAAGGGTTAGAAGTGATCTGTGATAGAAGAGAGTCAGCTAAGGTGAAGGGGAAGGTTTGCAGGACAGTGGTGAGACCAGCCATGATGGATGGATTAGAGACACTAGGAATAGGTAGAAGACAGTAGACAATGCTGGAGGTGGAGGAGTTAAAGATGCTAAGGTTCTCTTTAGGAGAGACAAGGATGGACAGGATCAGGAATGAGGTGATTAGAGGGACAACACAGACAGGAAGGTTTAGAGAAAAAGCTAGAGAAGACAGATTGAGATGTTTGGACATGTTCAGAGGAGGGACAGTGGAAGAATGATACTAGAGATGGAGCTACCAGGTAGGAGACAAAAAGGAGATTGATGGATGCAGTGAGGGAGGACATGGAGGTAGTTGGAGTTAGAGTTGAGGACACAGAGGACAGGGGGAGATGGGAATTGTTGACCCCTGAAAAAAAAGGGACAAGGCAAGTGGAGAGAAGAACTTTTGGGTTGCTTGTTACTTGTGAAAAATTCTCTTTGTACTCAGAAAAAGAAGTCTGAAATCTGCAGTCAAGATGTCAAAGACAGCTTGAAGACAACGAGTAACTGAGGACTTGGTGTTTGCTTATGAGAACTTTTTGTTTCACAACCATGTGCCAGATTAAGCAGCAAAATGTTCTGTCAAATTAAAAGTTTTTGCTCCTCCAACAATTTAAATCACTGTAAGAGTACAAAGCAGAGTAAAAAAAAAAGGTTTATTTTAATTGAGCTACAGAAAATAAACAGAACAACAATAGTAAAAGAGTAACATGCAGCCTGGTAACAAATCTTTATTGATTTTTTTTTACAGTGTTTTATTCAGGTTTGCTTGGATTTCCTCCGTTAACCTTCATCCTTTTAAACTCTGAAGCGGATACAAAAACTATTTTCATTATGTGAAAAGAGATAAATATTAGTTTTTCAACTGATCTGAGCAGAAGAAAAGTCAGATCAATCCACATTTTGTTTTGTGTTTGCAAAGAGTAAAATAGATTAATACTGCAAAAAAAACCTGCAGTAATTACAGACTTAAAATTAGAAAAAAAAAAGGAAATTAAATAAACATCTGTGACGACTCCTTTGCTGTAAATCAGTAAATCATCACTTTATGATAAGTAACAAAGACAGTAATACAAATATTTTCCCTGAACCTTGGCCTGATATATTATCAAAAAAAAGATAAAACTTTTTACATTTTTCCCTTGGTGTTATACAAGGGTTCTCAAACATAAGTCTCGTGGGCCATTTGCGGCCCGTGGAACGATATTTTGCGGCCCCCACTTTGATGTGAAAGTTTTTTTTATAGATTTGATCTCCACATTTTATGGTAAATACTATAGTTCTCAAATCCCTGATCCTGTGGTATTAGACAGAATCTATGGAAACTGATTTTTACATTTTTTTTTTTTTCTTTTGTATTGAACACTGAACACTGTGGTGGCCCTCAACTTATTCCAGTTTGAGACACTCGTGTTGTACCTTGAAAATTCCTTCGTTTTACAAAAAAAAATCTGCTGTAAATTTGCTTTTTGGTCACAATAAACTCTCAAACCCTACATTTTTGCACATCCCAAAACACACAAAAGACACTATAAACAACCACGAACCAAACTTTGCCCGGCGACTAAATCTGCATGTCACACATTCGCAAAAAAGACAGAAGGAGAAGTCTGTTTCATATTAACTGTCCATCCTCTGATTTTTTTTTTTTTTTTTTTTTTTTATTTCCAAAAAGCTGTCAGTCCCAGCGCTCTTTCAAATGCCCTCCTGGAATGTAGAAGAAAAAAAAAAAAAAAAAAAAAAGAAAAGTAATAATAATAATGGTGCCCCCGCTGCCTTTCATTCACACATCCACAAAGCTGCATAATGGTAATTACTCTTCACATCATGATTAGAACATATGCAGCCAGTGAATGGCCTAATAATAATGGTGCCCCTGCTGCCTTTCATTCACACATCCACAAAGCTGCATAATGGTAATTACTCTTCACATCATGATTAGAACATATGCAGCCAGTGAATGGCCAACAGATGTGGCCTGATAATCCCGTGGTTTTGGGATGAGGATCATTCCGACCCTGCCTTGAATACACAATCATCCTCTCCTTCAGAGAAGTTCTGGCCTGTTGAGGTTCTCCCTGTCATGACCGACGGTTCTGGTAATCCGTAGGAAGGAGCGCCCAGGAGTTTATTAACACATCGAATAAAAAAGATACAGCGTCACTTTAATTGGACGAATCAGGCGACTCGTGTTTCTTCAGAAATGAAACCCAGATAAGAAAATCTCCTGGTGTTCAACTCCTCCACATCTGATGATTTCACCCGTTAATCAACGCACTTTTAGGAGCCGCTGCACTTGCTTTGTGTCGACCCCAGCTGGTATGCACTGTTCCTGCCTCCTGCTTCCTGTTGTTTGTACATTTCTGTCCTCCATCTCTCATCCAGATTTATCCTGAAGTTAAAAAAACAAACTGTATTGAAAGGGATAAAAAGAAAAAAAATTCCGGAGAAGGTGTGACCAAAGTGACCGGTATTTTTTCTTTCTTACCAAGGCAGCTCTGGAATTTCTCAGAGAATATTTATCAAGCCAAGGAAGAATTGGTAAAGAGTCTTAATCCAGGTTTTCTAGACCAGTGGTTCTCAACTGTCGGGGCCCGACCCAAAAGTGGGTCCTGGACCCATTCTGAATGGGTCGTGAACAGCTGGTCAAAAAGTCAAAATAATATGAATCAGCTGTTGAGTATGTTTTATTTTAGAAAATCTCTTATTTTGAAAGGCACACATTGCTGAATCAAATTACCTTGTTAAAATTAATGATTTTTCAAAGATTTTCTTTTTTTTTTTAAATTTGATTTCAATTTTATGAGAGTGGGTCCCGACTCAACGACCACAAGAAAATGTGGGTACCAGTTGAGAACCATTGTTCTAGACCACATTTCACAGACTTCCTTTGTTTTAACTGCTACTAGGAAGAAGAAAAGTTATGTAATTCTGAAATGTGTAAAATCATGTAAAAGTTATTTAATTGTGTGCAAGAAGTGTTCTTCGTGTTCCTCCTGTTGGGTGCCAACAGAAGTAACCTGAAGTACCTACAAAACTTCATGTTTAGTTGAATAAAGATACGCAAACTTTACACCAAAGATAAAGATACATCAGTGAGATACGCTGTGTCTCTGTATTAGCCACAATGCTAATGAAATACTTATGCTAGCCTTATGCTACAATATGATTCATTCTTTTACAGTAAACCATCAGAACTACATGTAGTAGTGGATCCCAAATTACTTATCAGGTGTTCTTGACTTAGCGCACAGGTGTCAAACTCGAGGCCCGTGGGCCATTTGCGGCCCGTGGAACGTTATTTTGCGGCCCCCACCTTGTTGTGAAAGTTTAATTTATAATAATATTCTATTGATTTGTTCTCCACATTTTATGTTTTTTTTTTCTTTTTTTTTTTTCTGATGCAGCCAAATTATAGTGTGGGTGGTGGTCCCCAACTTATTTGAGTTTTTGACCCCCGACTAAGAGTGCACAACTGGCCTGGGTTGACCATGGCCAGACGCTGGACATACTCAAAGGGTCTTATCTTATCACGTGTCAATGTCCTGTCAAAGTCCCACCTTTCCTGATTCTTCTATTTCTGTGGCCATGAAGGAAATTCTTTGTCTTTTCCCCCCGGCTCTCTCGGGGAGTGTCTGCGCTCAACGCTCGCTGTCTTTCAACATCTTAATAAAAATGGAGATCGCATCACATCCCATCATATTAATCAGCCTCACTCAGCATGGCTGCATGTGAACATGTGTGTCTCCATATATTAAAGTTCACAAAGCGCAGGCTCTTATCTGATTAAGTGATTAACATCTGTTTAAGTCATAAGTAGCCTTTGGAGCTTCGGGGTTCATTAGGAGTGGCATGCTGGGAATACTGTGGTATTTCACCTTGCCTCCAACCCTTAAACTGATCATATATTCATTTTACACCAACTTACATTTGGTGTTAAGTTTCCATGATTCAGATATTACATTTTATTACCATCTACACCCTAGGAGTGTCTTCAAAAAATATTTTTTGTCGGACTTCTTGAGTCAAAGTTTGTGCCCAGTGGAGAGTTACCACCTGCACCGTCGAGGCAATTAGTCAGACGGCCTCAGCGGGAGTGCCTGCGGTTGCCACGTAATTTAGATTTACCAGGAAAGTGCCCTACTGACAAAGTCATGACTCTATGAACTGTAAATCTGTTCCAATTAGACTGATCTGGGGTGTTAGTCTAATTGGAACAGGACGCAATGAAATATGAGGTTCTGTCAAACAGGTCGTAAACAGATATTATTATTTTAATGTGTCTGGTTTTAATGATTAACTCAGACACGTCTTGATGGACTTATTTACACTAATAGTAAAAATCTATATTTTTAGACAACGGAAGTGAAAAAAAACCTTTTCAACAGGTTTTAAAGTGGATTCATCTGATTTATTTTTCTCTTTATTTTTTTTTTCCAAAAACATATCTCAGTCCTAGATGAGGCAATGGAACTGATCTGTTGTATAAGATATTACCTGGACTATATCATCATAGTAAATAGGATTTGCTATCTGTTGCCGGGTCTCAGGGGCAAAGTCTGCCATGCCAACCATTAGGACACAAAAACTAGAATGGAAACGAAATATTTTCTAAAAATAATTTAATTTAATCTTTTATCTTATTTTTATGTCTGAAACAATAACACTTTTCCTCTGTCAATAATATAAAAACCAACATCTGGTCATTATGTTCTGATAATAGTTAAATACCCAAAAAATCCCTGTTTTAGAGTGAAACTTTATCCATATTAATCACGATTAATCATGATTATTCAATTTTTTTTTCATTTTTTCAACCAGTCCAAGTCCATAACTTTTTCTAGAAACTTGTTTCTTACTTACTAGTCTCCAGGAGTCCAATGGAGAAACTTGGAGAAAAAGTTCTCCATTGGAGTACTAGATGTTGTCTTTTAATATTTTGGAAAATGTGTTTTTTTTTTTTACTCGTCAAACCCTTCCAACTGTTACTTCTTTAACTTGAAATAACTTTGTAAATGCCTTCCACTTCCTGTATCCCGCCTCTGAATGAAGAGGAAGAGAGTCACTCCAGAGGTGACACACTGTAAATTACTGCAGTGGAGATCTCCTCACGTAGATCGCTCCACCTTTAGACAAGAAAAAAAAAAACCCCTGACATTTGCCTTTTGTAATGTGTGTCTGGCCTCCCCCACCACGGCCGCCGACGCAGGATGAAAGTCCTTAAAACTCCTTTACGGCGTTGGACCTTGGATAAACTATAACATCCCTGTCCTTAAAGTATATGCAGGAGAGAAGAAAGAAAGAAAAAGTGAGAGTCAAGCGAAGTAAAAGTGCGCCATCAATCACCACGGGATTTATTACAAAGTTATAATAAATCGTGAAGGAGGTAAAGCGAGCGAGGCTCCGAGCCAGTACTTCGCACAGATAAATTTCTGCAAACCAGACTAATCCTGGCATTTTATTCAAAACTATTAATAACCTTGTCAATCCTACACAAAAAAAAGCCAACATCTGCCTCCTCTCCAGCTGAATGCAATAAGTGCCTCACCCTCTAAATCAATAATATGAATAACAGCAGAGCCACTTGCGCTGATTCCTCCAGCCCTCATTTAGAACCTCCAGATTGTTTACCCATCGTACTTCCGCAGGATCATTTTGACGCTGTCACATGTGGACGTATCACCGTGTCCCGCGCTTCCCCCGATAAATTGCAACGGAAGGGGGGGGGGGGGCGACGGATGCCACCGCACCTCATCTGCTCACCATTATAAACAGCCTCCGATCCCCCGGCGGCTCGTGGCATTTATTGAGGCGCTCGTGAAAGAGGCCCCGCGTTAGATCAAACTGACACCGGCCAGTTACCTTCCCTTCACATCCTGGATTAACGCATTAGAAATCCAGGATTTTATTTTTTGGTTTTGTTTATATTTCTCCTGTCATTTCTCCCCTTATAAATGATGTACCACTCCTCGATACTCCTCTATCTCGGTTGCCATGCAGACAGTGTTGCCTAGTCTGCTGATTATAATAGACTCCGGGCTTGTTTTTTTCTGTAAGTTTACTTGAAAATATTGATACCAGCAGGTTGCAGGATGTTTTTATTTTTATTTTTTTGGTTTATTTTTGGCTTGTTATAAAATTGTTTCCTATGAAAGCTTTCTTCCCTTTGTCATTTCTCTCTCTGCTAAACCGGAATGCGCAGTTTCTCTTGGCATCCTCTTCCAACAACAGAAGGATGGCAAAGACAGACATGACCCGCCCCTCGCTGCCTCTAATTGGCTGATGATTGTTATCTGTCTTGAGGGGTTAACGGTATCCAAAC
>JAFBJS010003002.1:106451-189453 GCA_016785265.1 Paraplagusia blochii
TTATTTAAATAAATATCTGTGCAAAAAAAAAATACAAAGAAAAATAAATGTTAAGAGTTGCCGTACATCAGCTGAGAAGATTACTCTCTAATGAGCAATGACACAGATTTGCTCTTCTGTTCCTCCAGGGCAGAAGTCGAGGGGCTGTCCTCGATCAGGACCCTGCCCCGCACAGAGGACGCTTTGTCTCCCTTCAAAGAGGAGGAAGTCCTTCGCTGCTGTAACTGCGTCCATCCTTCACGGGACATAGTTACAGACTGCGTTGTTGCATCTTTCATGTTCCAGTTAAGAGGAAGAAGAATAAGTGAACGACTCAACCTCTGACCCTCACATGGCTTTTCGGAGCATGTGGTGACTTGTCTAAAGTTTTTGCCACTTTCACAGTCAGGGATTGGTTGCCTACCACAGTTGGGGGCCAAAATTAGTTCTGGAATTTTTGGTATTAATTAAATCAAAATTCTTTTTTTTTTGTTTTTTTTTTCGGGGACAACCAGGGCCGTCCAGGTCAGTGCTCCTGAAAATGGGACGAGGGAAAAACTCATTAGGTTTTCCCTCACCTCCCTGCGCCTTGGTTGAGCTGCAGCAGGTTAAGTGTCACTCAGAAATTAGCGTTCTCCTAGTGGTGCGCTGGACGCCACATCAGCTGCTACCATTTTTGTAACTACATTAAACAAACCCTCTGAAGGCCCCAATGATGCATGCAATCTTAATTTTTATTACAGCAATTTATTATACGCTCCCCAAGCTTATGACAGCCCCGACTGTCATTAACAGATTAATTATAATTTCCCCCTGTGCTCGGAGTTTAAAGGAAAATGTGAAGGCATACAGGCGTGCTGTTAAAACAATAAGAGTTGGGTAACTGGGTTTTCATCATTCTGCCGACTCTACCCTTCACCCTCACTGGAAGTAAATGAAATGAAGTAACCAGCTGAATGCTCGGAGGTTCTCCGTTTATTCACAGAGCACAAGAAAACACTGGGAGAGAGAAACAGAGAGAGGGTATGAAAAAAAAGATTTTCTGCCCAGTTCATCTTGTGCCAACAAACACAAAGAGAGCAGACATGGGTTCAGCCTTTTGGATCCAATCCCTTTGTGTATTTGTCTAACAAAGTAACCCAATGTAAAAGCACCAAGTGGGAATGTGTTGTGTTCGGGGACATCTGTTAGCAAGGCCTTGGGTTGACTACAAACACGAAGAGTAAACAAATCTAAAAAGAAAAAAAAAGAAAACAAAATCTCTTTTGAGTCATGCACATTAAGCAGCTGTTTCTTCCTATGGATTATTCTACTGTGACCATAAATATTACAAAGGTCGGAGAAAAGAAAAAAATCTAGATTTTTAAAAGTACTGGGCATCAAATCAATCTTGAATGGAAAGACCTAAACTTCGGTGGACTCTCAGTCTGTATCATCATCATAACCAGCCTTTAAATATGGTTCATAAACATATAGTGGCATCTGGACAGTTGCCACTGGACAGTTCAACAAAATGATCAACAAAATGTAGAGCAGATATGAGAAATGGTCAGACAGTAAATGGTAAAAAAGTAGATTTTTTTTTTACTTTTACATTAACCTGTTAGTGGTTAATGTAGATGTTATTACACATATATACCATAAATATACAAAATATGTATGTATATGTATTTATATATACACATGCATATGAACATATATGTTTATACATACATATATGCACATATATAAAAATATATACACACAGATGTGTATACATATATGCACATTTATATATATAATATATAAACATATATACTCACATGTGTATACATATACAAACATATAAACACACACACATATATATATAAAAACATATATACATGCAAAACAAAGAAGTTCGAAATACATATATGTATCTCTATAAACATGTATATCTTAACATACAACATATAAATACAAACATATATATAAAATGTACTAAAACATGTACTAAAATTAA
Source organism: Paraplagusia blochii (assembly GCA_016785265.1). Taxonomy (NCBI): domain Eukaryota; kingdom Metazoa; phylum Chordata; class Actinopteri; order Pleuronectiformes; family Cynoglossidae; genus Paraplagusia; species Paraplagusia blochii. The sequence goes on from JAFBJS010003002.1 coordinate 108,412, forward strand.
TATCCTCATCCCTTGTTGTTATATATATGTTTGATAATGTTTCAAACCCTCTCCACTTGGACCAAATTCCACTTGGACACTGCTTGGTTATATGCATTAAAGAAGACCACGAAACCGCCAGCAGCAACGGCACACAGCCATTCATCGAAGGACTTTCGGCAGCAAATTAAAGCGAGAGCCCAGAGATATTGAGGTCAGGTTAAGCCTGGCTAATTTGTGTTAAAAGCTTTAAGGCAAGAACATAAAAAGCAAGTTACCCTTCATAAGGTAATAGCCCAATATTACACAAAGGTGAGGATTGAGCTTATTACATCACCTCTTATCATCCCTAATAACCCTCACTTGCAATTTGCACCTTATAAAAAGTTCTTCGCTCTCAGATTTCATCATCCGAGGTTACGCACAGATTCATTTACCACCGCAGTCACAGCTCCAGGGAGCAAATGCTGCTCCATAAACAACAGGAACTTGTCAAACCAAATAATTCAATGTAGTTAACAGAAAAAAGGAAATATTGCATTTTTTTTTGTTAAATTGGGATTTAGGATGGATTTCTCTGTAACATTTCTCAAACCTGTCTGCTTTTACAACCTCCACAGTAAATTTCCCAGTAACTTTTTGAACTTTTAGCAGTCCGTAGTACTCGGTATGTCATCACTCTGCAGCCTGTTAAGCACATGTTGACTTTAGGAAATGGAGAAAAGTGTGGAGAAATGTCTTAATGGAATTAAAGTCAGGGTTTATTTTCAGATTATTGTAATATATCTGAGTGAAATATATATTACATTAATAACTTAATGATACTGGTGTGGCCTCTATGATGCATTTATGGAACCATATGCAACCATGACCAGTTTCACTTAACCTTCAGTGACATGGAGTAATTTTATATAACTGTCCCACTGTGCACTTCTGTTTTTAAGGTTGTAGAGGTTTTTACTGGAGCTTAGGGTGAAGTTCTACTTCACTATATTTTCTCTTCTAAATTATTTAGGTTGCATAGTGATTACAGCTCACAGCGTTGCTCTGTTAGAGTAAATAGTCTGTGCATTTCATGAGCTATTAACAAGAGCATTAAGAGAGCAGCTCAAAATATACATAATATCTGCAGAAAAGTACATAGTGTTGCTTGTTTATTTCCATGTATAGATGTCCTGTTAATACAAAGATACTGTTGAAGAGTCCGACAAACAGGAAATCAAGTTAAGGTAATGAACATTAGGGGTTTTGTACGTGGATATTTTTGACTTGTGACCTGCTGGTACCTTGATAACATCTCCAGCATGTGCAGGACTGAGAAGAGTTTTTCCAGGGTCCTGGTGAAGATGGATTTAATCCCACCATTCACCTCACAATAAAGTACAATTAACCTTTTAATGCTTGGTTTTTTTTTGTTTGTTTTTTTTTTTTTTTTTTTTCAAAAAATAGCAAAAGAGCAAAAACAAAAGTGGAAATGTTGAGGGAGGGAGGGTCAAATTTGGGATCTATTTCCCATAACACAAGAGCAACAACAACTTTTCTAATCCCTGGTGCATTTAATGCATAATACATGAATAAAAAATAAAAAAATGTAGAGGAAATTGTTGTTTTCACCACAGATCTGCCTCAAAAAATTTAATTTAGGGTTCCTGTGGGACTATAAACCAAGAACTTCTGTGTGGTAAGCAGATGTGAGCGCAGGTGTGATACCAGCTCCACTAGGGAATTCTAGATTTTTTTTTGTTGGAAGCAGGGATTGGAACTAAAAGCCATGAATCCAAGCTTTACATGTATTGGAAAAATCTTTTATCAGTTGAGTATGTCACAAAACTATAGTTTTTGTCCCCGTGTAATGTAACAAACCAACAACCTGATGTGGTCTCTGTCCAAAGCTATAAATCTGCCTTTTTTATCTGCTGTCACTGAAGCGGACACCGTGACACTAACTCTACTCCCATGGTAAACTGATCAATAACTATTGAACACAGACTGGACAAAGTTTTGCAGCAACTGTTAGGCAACTAGAACCAATTCTGGAAAAAAAAACAAATCTAATTCCCAAAACAATATGAGCAAAATAATATCTTTATGATAATGTCTTTACAATACCAGTCATTCTTGTTTAACTTCAGGCCCTCACTTGTCGGAGGATCTCACGTTCAGTTACTAGGTAACTGTTGAGCTGCAGGTATCCATAGCAACTGACTCATTCCTCTGTTTCTGCCCGATTATGGTGGAGATGCATTTAGCTTCATGATGCATTTAGTTGCAATTAGGAACAAAATAACAGAAGAGTTAGAAATCTTCTACAAATTAATAACCTTAGCTTTAAATCATTACCAACTAAATTAAACACAGAATCTGTTGGATTCACTGGGTTTCTTCAATTTTATTTAAAATAACTTCACAATTTCAACCACACACAGAAACAACAGTCAGAATCGGTGTTTTGCAATGTTATTGACCAACTCCTTCCACCATGGAACCCATTTAGTCTGAAATGAGTAGTTTTTAAAAACGCTGCATGCGTAACGCTACAGAGCACCATGTTACATTCATGAGCTGCGGGACACAACGGAACACAGAGACAGAGTCGATTAAAATTTAATTAAGACAAATGGTCGGAGTGAGCGTGGCATCTCTTAGGTAGCTACACTGCATCACGTGACACGCAGCTGGACACAGCACACTGCTGAGGACAGAGGACGCAGAGAGCAAGAAGGAATTCTACTGGACTAAGAACTGTGACCAGAGGATTGGGAGCCACATACAATAATAGACATTAAGATTACTGTTTTCTAGCACATGCTGTATAAAAATGTTAACTGGTATACATAGAGACAGACACAAAGAGATAGACAGACAGACAGAAAAATAGGTAGACCAATAGATAGATAGACAGATACATAAAGATAAGACTGATAGATTCTGTAGACAGACAGATGGACAGACAAACAGATAGAGACAGACCAATAGAGAGACAGAGGTAGATAGACAAACACACAGATACATAGATATTTAAGACAGACAGACACTGTAGACAGACAAAATAGCAGACAGACAAACAGATAGGCGGATAGAGACAGACAGACCAATAGAAAGAAGACAGATAGAATCTTAGGAGTTCACTTGAGAAAATTAAGGTTTAGTTTGTTTTATTATTAAGGTGCAAAGTGAAAAAGTGAAGTGTATTCTCATAAAATCCCCCATTGATGTCTGAATCCACTACTGGTTATTTTTTAGAAATGACAACATACTGGTCATCAGTAGAACTGCTGTCACACAAAATAATTTATAGCAGAAAAATATTCACCCATCCACAGGAACAACAAGAAAATGCCTGAAAGTCAATCTCTACTCCTTTATATCCTTAAAACATTTGTCAGAAAGCTAAAAAAAGTCAGAATTATTCCCAACTCTGGGACATTGATGACGTCCTAACCACTCAGAATCACGTCATCTCCTCATTTATTCAGTATTAACTTAACCAGAACAACATTCCCAACAGAAAGACCAAAAACCAAACCAATAAACAAGATTGTTCCTGTTTTAAGAAACACAAACACTCTTTCACAGTCTGTACAGGTGGAAACAAAACCAGGCTCAGTTTGAGGCCTAGTTAGCATCATGCTAAAGAGCCAATCAGAGCTGAAGAACTTGAAACTTGACGTGGTTGCTTTCTGGGAGCAGCAACTAAAGACAAGGCAACAACAACATTATCTCATCTTACCTTTGTTGTTTTCTCAAGGGAACTCCAGTCCTTAAACCTGCTCCATGTTGGTGTAGGATCCTCCAACTAACAGTCGCCATATATGGAAAGACTGGGCGTTTCTTAACTGATAACCAATTAACACTCAACACCACCTGCAACCATTGACCAATAGTCCTGTATCATATTGTTATCATGTTGATTACATCTGGTAAATATAGGCGGTGTTGTTGGTCATGGTTGGTTGGTTATTGTTTATTTTTATTTATCTCCGCTACAAACCTTCTAATTACCAGAGTAATATTTTAATTTTTCACCTCATTATTGAAACTTGTAAAAGTAGTCGACACTCAGGAAATTAGACACAGCATCAATAACAAGTCAGTCTAATGCCCAATAAATGAACAATTAAATGAAACCGTCAGGTTTTCCCACTGTCACGTTCTTTTTTCTTCTAATATTCACTTTTGCTCCTTTCATGTGTGTGTTTTTCCCTGCCCTGAGGGGGAAATCTGGCTCTTTAGCTGCTCACTGTTGAACAGCTTGTTGCTGACTTTATCTTTCTGCTGTTTTTGTTGCTGCTCAGCCACTTAACAGTGGGTTTATCAGGAAGCAGTGTTCTCCAAACAGCTGCTCTCTGCCTCTAAGAACAGTGCACAGCAGCCACTGTGAACTTAGACCGTAAACAAGTAGGATATGGAGAGAACACACAGCCAGCTGGAGGATTGGAGGATACTGCAGTGGTTTATGTCACAAAACAACTCAGTTTACATCATGTTTATTTATTTAAGTCACTCAGCATTTAAGATTAATCAGCAGTTATGCCTTAGGGCAAGACACACACATTCAGCAGCAGTTCCTGCACAATACAATGTTGTTATTTTGTTTACATGTGGTACAGTTTTTTATTTAGTTAATAGATTGTTTCATAATAACGTACAAAAGTAACGCATAGTCCTAGTTAAGGCTTTTGGGTCCAGATGATTGAGCTTCTGCGTAATGTTCGTCACATATAAAAAGACGTTCCTGACCCACCTTAATTCAGTCATTTAATTCAATAAATCCTTAAGTTCCTAAAGGGACACTGTCTATCTGTCTATCTAAATCAAGGGTGGGCAAACTTGTTGACTCATGGGTCACAACTGGTCCTAGACATGGGGGCCAAGTTAGAAGCAGAAAGATGCAGTGTTCATGTGAACTAAGATAAATGACATGTAAAAGTCATGTAGAACAGATGAAATTCTAAAAAAAACGTTTACGCCATAATTAGAGAAACATGGACATTGTAGGGAAAATGTGGAATTTATACTCACAATACAAACCAAATCAAATCATTTGGTCAAGTTTGCAGGGACAGATTACGATGCTAAATGGGCCATATCTGGTCCCCGGCCCTTAGTTTGCTTATGCCTGATCTACATGAAAAGACAGTGTTTTAAAGGTTTGTCAAATAAATGTATGATTTAGTAGGATCTGGTGGTAAGTAAGATTGTCTTTCCACCTATAGGTGATCTATGTCAGTGATTTTCAACCTTTTTTTCTGGGGATGATAATTAAAAGACACAGACATTTGTGAACCAAGTCAATAGACATTATTTTAAAATTATTGACCATTATTGAACAGTAATGATTTTTTTTTAAATTATTGTTGAAATAGTGATATCAGAGCAGTTAGTATTACTCAGGTTTTAAACAACAATAGTATTTGAACCATAAAAATTCACCTATGAAACAAGATGCAAGAAGGCCCCAAAAAAATCTCTTCCAACCCGTCTGAGGGTTGCAACCCAGTCTTTGGAAACAATAGTATTCTTCAATTATTGTGAAAATACCAAGGTATTTATAGTGTAGAGAAATAAATCTTTATTTGGAGTTATTGTTAAACAGGATTTTTTTTAAGATGCAAGGAAATGTCTCTGAGCCATATTTGGTCCCTGCCCCTCCAGTTGAAGTACAGGGTTAGGTGTGAAGTCCAACATATGTCACATTAATGATGCATTTCAGGTGTGGAGGACAGTTTTGTTATGTATGCAGTCATTAGAGATTCCTGTAGGACTGAAAGAGATTGATGAAGTCGAGCAGCTGTGCAGTCTCTGCTGCCTGGTCAGACCACGGCAGGTTTCTTACTCTGCTCTCCCCTGGGCAAGCCAGACTATTGGTCGAAGTTCAGCTATAACTTCATTTTCTATGTGGATGAAATGCACCTTGAGGGCAGAGGCAGAGGCAGTGGGTGGAGGAGAGATGGAGAAGGAGAGGATGCGGGGAGGAGGGCGCTCGACAGAATCTGCGTCTCCTGCTCTCACAGAGAGCGGGCTGAATCGGAGGCTGGGGCATAAAGAGAAATCCATTGTGGCCATGGAGCCTGACTGCTGACAGAAATTAAATTGTGTCCACTGACTTTTCATACAACAACCCAAGGTCTATATGTCAATAGTGGCAGAGTCTGGATGCCATTACTGCGAGGACGAAAAAGCCGTTTGGTTTGTTCTCCAAATGTCAACCCTTTCAGTTTCCCTTATCCTACTCTCACACATGAGCAATTTCTAATAAAGCAAAAACGCTGCCGTTTTCAGCCGTGAAATAAAGGACAATCAACATAACAGCCGAGATACTGACGTGATTATTCAATGATAGAGGCGCCTCCGCGTGCTGTGTGCACTTCACAATGAACTCCGTGACTAGATTACGTTTTATTTACATTTACATTTTTACAGCTTTAGCAGGAGCTTTTATCCAAAGTAACTTAGAGAGGAAGATTACCTTTATCAAGGTTGTGGTTCCTGTGGGAGTCGAACTCAGCACTCACAGTTTCAGAGACAGCTATGCTAACCGCTAGATTGCGAAACAATTTATCCAGATAAAGGTGTGCTGTTAAAGAAAAGTCTACTATGAATGTTAACGGCAGTTTTAAAACATTGTTGAGGATTGACCTAAAACTAGCTTGAATAAATCAGAGGCAGCAGGTCAGGAAGGCTCACAGTATGGTACAGTGTGATTTGGGTGGCAGATGTGGAGACTGCTGCCCCTGTAACCAAGAATGACATCCAGACAAAGGTTAACCAGCTGCTATAACATGGCTTTAGAAACTAGAGTATTGACCGTGTCAAGATGATCTTTTCCAGGTGTCTCTGTAAATGACTGTCCTTGTGAGGAGTAAGGAGGAAAGTAACTCTTAGGTTACTAAGATTTAACCAGATATATTTTTTTAATAATAAAATATTTATGGAAATTCAATTATTTTCTGTATCTGTTGAACTAATTGATCTGAAAATGTATTAAATTCTTCTCAACTGTTTTAGTATTTTACTTTTACTGTTATATACAGTAGTGGGAAAAGATTTATGGACATCCTTAAAATTTTACACTTCAATACAAAAAACTAACAATACATGTTTTTTTATTCCTGGCAGTTATATTAATTCAGTCTCAACAAATTTCTTCCAAAAAACATTATCAAACAAGCTGCCATGTGAATATTTTGTGCAATAATGATGTAGAGGAAGGAAACTTAGGCCCTCAAGCTGGCAGGCTGCTATTGAGGTGTTCTGATCATAGCACCGTCCAGACCCACATAACTTTCAGTGGGCTCACCAACCTCAGGAAGGCTAACAGTATGGTGGAGTGTGATTTGGGTGTCAGTCATGGAGAAAGACACATGGTAACACAATATGAGCTTTATGGGGTGTCCATGAACTGTTTTCCAGCACTGCAAAGTTCTGAACAATTTTTGTCAAAAAAAAGCATGCACTCAGGTGTTATTTCAGTTTGGAAGCACTGGGAAGAAAAGTCCTATCTTCGTATTTTTATAATACCTTTAAAGAATCCATGGTGGACAGCACAAAAGACGAAGACACTGTCCTTACACTTTTAAGACATAATCTGAACAGACTGTGTTGTAAAATCTTGATGCACCAGGGAAGATAGTTCCCCTGGATCTTCAGCTCCACGCAATATCAGATTGAAACATAGGAATCCCGGACGTGTTGATAGCGGCAATCTGTACGGAACACAGGCCAGAACACAGGCAGCGGAGAGGAATTACTTATTTTTTTTGATGCATGGATCCCACTGTTGGGCCTAGTTCATGGAGAGTTCAGATGAGCAGCGGGCTCTGTCATGGTCCCTTTGAATGGATTCACTCTCCGCTATCTCTCTGGCAGGCCAGTGGTAATGGATGAGGTGCAAGGTTCTAACAAAGAGCACATCTGCATCTATACGATAAAGAGCCTCACAAAGGGGGAGGCAGGTCTCTTTGAACGTGGACCACGTTGGATTTTTTCCCACACATGGTCTTCATAAACAGCTGTGCTGCAGAAATAAGTGTTACTCAGGGGAGGTAAACTGTTAAATATGTGCATGCAAGAAACCCCTTGTGCTGCAAACCCATGCGTTCGCAAATATCCATTCATGCCTTTTCAGAGCAGACTGAAGCAAGAGTATAATATAATGACAAAGTATTTGACTAACACCATTGGAGTAATGCAGCGGTTGCTGGTTTCAACAGTCCAGAGATGTGTTTCCTCTCCGTCTTTGGTCCATTATTGAGCACATGTCATTGCTCGGGGTAGAGACAGTGTTGTGTAATTGACTGGCTGGCCCCGAGGCAACTGGAGATGTTAGGCATCTCTGTGGTCACACCTCAGTGCCTCACAGTTGGCAAGGCCAGGCTTGCAACAAATCACGCTGCAGTGACAGCCTACGCTTTCCTTTCTCTGCTCAGATCCTGTAGCAGAAGCAGAAGAAAAGACGAGGGTAAAATTTGAAGGACGATATTAGAAGATTAGTCATCATCAGAACAATTTGACTCTCCACGTGTAGATAAGAACCTATATGCTCAGACTGCAGGTCTTTGAGTACACGGTGAGGGGTGGGGGTTGATTACCTCCGTCACCTCTGATCCAGCAAATGGTGAAGGTCTGGCATGGGAAAAACATGTTGTCTGAGACACAGGGAACAGATGGGGATGTCTTCCTGTTGTTGAGTCAACAGGACACTTACATGCATGCCTCTGACCTGTAGGTATCAGCAGAGCCTGTACTTCATACAGAAAGTATGAAACTACTGTTATCACGGCTTAACCAGTACACGCTGCAGACGCTCTTAAACTGAAATGGTTTCCTCTCTGTACTCACAGCTCACAGATTCAGAATTATCTTTATAAAATCACTTGTCCTTTTTAAGGGCAGACAGAAAACGGATAAAACACAGAGACGTTACATGAGCAGCACAGCTCCCAGGAAAACAAATGCGTTCAGATTAAGACCGGTGGTCAGAGTGCATCCTAAAATCCTTTAGTTTGATTTTATCCCATCTATCATTATTCTCTTTGGCAAACACAATGCCATTGGATCCCAGAAGAATTATAGGGCAGCGCTGCAGAAGACAAACAATTTACTGGCACTTTGCTTCACTGAACAACACTGTCAGACTGCCAGGAACCATCCATTTTGAACAATACAGGTTTGCAGGTCTGCAAGCTGCACATTTCTCTGACACAATAACTGGTGGATTCTGTAGGATCTGTTGTTTTGTCTGAGATGTTCAGAGCATCGAAAACACCGGAAAAGATTCATCTCGGAAATGTATCACGTGGCAACTAATAACCATTTATGAATCTGAACAAAATGTTAAGTTAGCGGGAAACTAAGACTAAGGAGCTGATAGCATTAGCCTATGTGTGCATTGCAATTTTAACATTTGAACCCTGGCATGGCAACCAGTATTGTTGCTCTCAAGAAGGATGACTAGTATCTGATGATGTCATTGGTTTAATTCAACAACAAACCCCACAGAGGCCAGAGTTTACAACACAACAAGCTCATTTTGGTAGGCTGCTTAAGGTCATGTGATGTGCTTGGCACGGAAATAGTCAAGTAATAATAAAGATCTTGTGCACCAGTATTTGCTCTTGGAATTTCAAATAATTCACATCATTATCTGCATAGAGATGATCCTTTGCTTGGCCAACCCTAAAATAAAGGGAGAAAAATGCTTTAAAACCTCTGTTAAACCACAAATTTCATACCCTTTCCTGGTTCTCCCTCAACATCGTCCACATCTTCACCTTGGTACCCTCATCTGGAATAAAACAAATGAGTCATTTAACGAAGCTACACATTGAGCTGTAGGAGATAATAGTGATTATAATCTCGATCCAATTTTGGAACAGTAAAGTATGCTAGTTGCCTGTGTATGCAAAACCTGATCCAGATCAAAATTTGTGGTTGGGCCTACACTTTTGCCCAGGTGCAATGTTGCTATCCTTGGTATGAAGGTCCACCTTGTAGGTTAGATAGGCTTCCAGTTTCCATGCAGGACACAGGACGGTACGGTGCAATGTGATTTGGGTGACAGTTGTGGAGACTGTTGGTAACAGGTGAGCAAGTGAAAATGGATGAATGGAAGATTTATGAGTGGACTAAAAATGTTGCGATCAACTGTACCTTGACATGAATATTTTTACGAACCAGGATCATTAAGAAACCAAAACTCCAAAATTCTTAAAAAACACTGGGTACTTTTTCTTACAAACGTGAACCCAGTGACCTAGCCTCGAGAGAATGTGTGGCCATCGTGATCTCCAGTAACAGACAGTGTATATATGGCTGTCCAGGTCAAGCCTCATCCACATTATCAATCTATGAATCTGACATGCAGTGATTAAATTCACTACTATAACAACCAGGCCAGCATGCCTACATATGTTTCCAAATTACATTTCCGTCAGGCTAATACAATCATTGGGTTTTCATAATGTCATGTAAAGCTCTGACCGTCTGCAACGTGTGTGCTAGGAAAAAAATCCCATCAGTTTCACACCTTTATCATATATACTCTGCTTTAGCCTAGTTCACCTTAAGAGAAGGAGAGCAGATCAGATTCTTCTTGGCAGGCTCTTCTGCATTAACTCCCTCTCCGACCCGAGTGTAAATTAAGTGGGGAGCTAGTGCACTGTGCCGGAGCAGGAATGTGGGCCTGAGGCAGAGCGGAGCGGAGCAGGAGGACGCTCCAGGGGAGCCCGAGGCCACATTATACCGCAGCAGAGCCAGAGAGCTGTGAGTCTGACAGCCCCGCGCCCTCAGCGGACACTCCAGGACCACTGCCACCGTATTCTCGGGACATTTACATTATTCAAAGATAAATGCATTGTCAATTTTGTGTCTCCCAGCACTAGATATGCGTGCCGCTTCACTCCTCCCGCAGCCAAAGGTGGGCTCACCTCCACCCGCTGCAAGACATGCTACAAATGAAATCAAATGTCTTTCTCAGTGGTGCAGAATTACTTAACCCTGCCCGCTGCCAGGGTGCTCTTGATTCTATGCAGAGGTCTGGAGGTAAGGAGAACAATGGGAGGAGGAAGTGCACCTCGGAATTTAGTTACTTCAACAAAGGGGTTTCACAAGCTCAAAAAGCTAGCCTTTTTCAATGTTATTAGTAATAATTTTTATATTTCAAAAGGAGTTGATTTTTTTACTGTATTATCCAGACTATGAGTTACATTTTTCTCACCTTTTTTATTTTAACATTGACAGCAGGCACTGGTGCAACTTATATATGTTCGTCTCTTCTTTGTTAGGTATTTCTTCTCTAGTGCAACTAAATACTTCAAAGCGATTTATAGTCCGGAAAAAAATCGTAGAAATTAACCTTGGAAAAATTCCAGACTACAAAGCCAATGTGTGGTTTATATCAGTCAAGCTATTTCCTAATCTATCAACTGAAGAACCATGGAAGGAGCAAAAGAAATGAGTAGTTAGGGTCTCCCCTGGAGGTGCCATCACACATTAGATGATTCAGACATAAACCCTCAGGATGAAAAGGGAAACTAGAGGGAGTGTTGCTGCAGGTGGCAGAATTTTGGTTTGAACAAAACTCAGATAGGGTTACATGAATTAAGACCTATTTTCCATAGAAAATTCACTAAATAGTGAATAAATCATTGGATACATGCTACTCTCTCATGAGAGGATGGCACATGTGATTGACAGCAAAATCTGCCAATAAGAGTCAAGCATTTGTAAACAAATGATTTGAAGGGTTCCTTATTGGTTACTACTTGGCACTTATGTTTTAAAGCACTCTTAGTATCTGTATGGGAACTCACTGTTCTGTTCAGGTCTAAATTAGTGGTATGCCAGAGATGGACAAATAGGAGACTGATGGATGCAGTGGAGGACATGGGGGTAGGTGGAGTCAGAGTATAGATACAGAGGACAGGGGAGATGGAAAACGTTGATTCACTGTTCATCATTGATGAGTTCCATCCATTCATTTCATCCATACCAGGTTGGGTAGCAGCCTCCACCACTGTCACCCAAATCATAACTGCACTGTATCTTACCTTCCAGCAGGTGATGAGCCCACTGGAAACCAGCCGTCCCAACCAGGATTCAATCTTGCCCAGGAGGTGAAACCTGGAGTTTAACACCAACATTGATTCTGGGCCAAAAGCAAAGGCCTCTCTCTGTAATGTATGGAGTAAATCTACTTGTGACTATTCCGCATATTACACTCATTAAGATCAGCTTCATGTCTTCATGATGGTTTAATCTCCATTGACAAAGTACTCACTTTCATTTCCTCCGTTACAACGTTAAGCGAAAAAGTTCTGCAGAAGAGTCTCCCACGCTAACGGACCTGAACTTCCCCTCAGTGAATGAAATGTTAACTTTAGCTCTGAAACTTATGAATATAGTTATTCATTCAACAATCCATCTCTCATATCTGGAAGTCATTGACTATTTCACTGAAATAATGTGTCTGGGATTACAAATGAAAATCACACAGGATCATTCTTTATCCGGCAGACAGATTAAATTCCAAACCCTGTTACAGTAATAGGCACACTTGTAGCTCGCCATGAATTAGAGCTCTAATCATATTAGGTACTATTTTAAACAAAATAACACATTTCTTATGATCCATAGGTGTAATTTATAGCTAAGCCAGGTTCATTTTCTTGGGCAATCAATTTGGCGCCGTAGCAGAGGACTAATATAATTATGTAAAGTGCTGAGAGCTGAGTATCACAGTCAGCACAGGAGGGTTTTTTCGAAGATAAATGAAGATGCAATTTATTCTCTCGTAATTTCACACAGAAAAGGCCTGTGAAGGAAATCCATATGAGCATCAGGATAAAGGTAGAGGCACTAATACTTTTTGATATAGACTTACCAGTGCATTGTAGTCAAGGTCTGGGTAATATATGAGTTACTTCAGATTTCCTCACATCACCGAGCCATCTTTCACACCAAGGAAGGAGGAGGAGAGCGTTTGGCCAAGCCCTCTAAATCACACCGGCAGTAGAGAGTCATTTATTACACTTACAATTATATCAATATCACTAACACACAAGAGCTGTGATAAATCCACGCACATCACTTTCTCTGACAACAAGCGTGATCAATGTCGGCTCAGCGGCTACTGCTTTTCCTGGTGGTTTGGCTGCAGGTCTGAGGAAACCCAAATATGTTGGGAGTGTTTTGTGAATGAGCAGCTCTGCAGCCCCGCCACAGAGGGCTGTAAAATCGCAGCCAACTTTTTAGTCTCACATCAATTCTGATCTGTCCACAGCACCGCTGTGTTTTACTTCATCCCAATTGAAAACATTAAACCGTGCACAGTTATGGCAAGGAGCCTCCTGAGTGAGCAAAACTGAGGACCAGACTTGGGCTGGGGAATCTGTTCAGTCAGCTTCAGAGGTATATACTGTACATACATAAATAGTTATATATACAGTATGTATATCCGGATAGAATAGAGGAAAAGGGGAAATATAATACATGCTTTTTATTAATTTTTTTTTTTTTTACACAAAATACCTAGAGTAGCCCTTAGATATCTTTAGCCTTGGTTGCGTCTTCCCAATGTGGAATTTATTTTTCAGCAGAATCAGAACGAAAGATTTCCTCCAGCACTATTAAGTGCTTAATATTTTACCATGTATTTATTCAAGTTACATCACACATTGAGTAGTATTTGTCGTAAAGACATAGCCATTGCAAAAGCATTAACCAAAGAAGATTATTATTATAAACCTTTTTAAATTGTAAAGATTGTAAAAGAAGGAAGAAGAAATTATGTTTTATTTTCTATTTTCAATAAAAACAATCAGAAACAGACATAATATAAGGAACAGTGTGTGTATAGTATATATATATATACAGTATATATATATATAGATATATATACATATAAGTTTCATGTTTTCCAACTTCTTATGCAAAATTACTGGAGTAGCCTCTGAATGACTTTAGGATTGGACTTGCTCTGATTTAATTCCCAAATCTGCAAAATCAGTGAGTGAAAATGTCCTCTATCATTAACAATTGCCCAGTATTTAAATATGTTCATTCATCCATCTTTATACTTCTATCCATTACCACAGCAATCTTCATGACTGCCACCCAAATCACACTGCAGCATACTGTAAGTCTTTCCTAGAGGAGGTGAGCCCACTGGTAGGTTGTATATGGAGAGGGAAGGTCCTATGCTCAGAGCTCATCAGTGCCAACCGGGCAGCTCGTGGATTTGAAGACTTGTGGACCTGAGTCGACGACCTTAAATGGTAGACCACCACCTCCGGCATTACTTCAAATATTTCATAGCATTTGTGTTCTGTTTGATCATTTGATCAGTGATTGTGCAAAGCCAACAAATAAATCATTCATATCCCAGGGATGTGACGTACGGTCTGGAATAGGTTTCTGTGCAGAAGCAGAAATCTAATCCAGACCTTTGGAGTGAGTAAAGGACGAGGATGCCAACCTCTCTATGAAGGCAGCGTCTGCCTCCTCTGCTCATTCACCTCCTGCACACTGTGAGCTGCATCCTTAATGACAGCAGAGGCCAGACAGCAGGAAGGACTTCTGACAACAGTGACATTCACATCCTCCCTCTGTGGTTACACATACTCTGGGTGTGGCGTACACATCATCATCATCATCATCATCATCATCCCTATCCTGCATCCTAACGAGCTGAGAGCTGGATGGAGAAGAAATAAACCTGCATCTGTTTAAATAGTCATTTATAAACAAGGAGACTCTTTATAGTTGTTTGATCAGACTAAATAAGACACAGAGGGAAGAAATCTGATTAGAATCTTTGTTTATGTATGCATTCATGGAAATAGAATTTCATTTAAAACTTAAAGGTACAATATGTAAGATTTAGCAGCCCCTAGTGGCCAAATTCGTATAAAATAATTCTGGTCTGGTCATTGACACACAATCAGATTGAATTTAACTTAATTTAAAAACATGGTTTTCCTAAAAGAAAATGTAAAAATTTTTTATTAACTCTGACAACCAAATTTTAACAACACAGTGTTACGCATTGTATAGCTTAGAATATTACAGTCAATGTTGTAAATTAAATGGTCAAAGAAGATGAAATGCACAATGTATACAGTATAAACAGCGCCCTGGTCCACTCAGTGGCAGTGTTAGAATCAGTAGAAAGATATGTTGAATTCCAAAGAACTAGCTCCAAGCTAATAACAACAAAATTAGTATATATTTCATGGTTTTTATTCATAAATTAAAGAAACATACTGACTGTTAAACTACCTTGGTGGTTTGGCTGGTAGAACAGTGACCAGTGAATGAACCTTTTGTTACAACTTGGGGTCTCAACCCAGTCTTTGAACACCAGCTTTAATTGATTTGAAATGCTTCTATTGCAGTTCAAGCAATTGCATTAAGACAGAGATAAAGCTCAAATAAGAGGAGGAAACACAGTTTTTCATCAGAAAACTTTATTGTACCCATTTTACAGCAGCATGGAAACAGGTGATAATATACTTACGGTACATACAGATGGTTGGTGCATGTTGAAATAAGAAATAAATGCAAATAATATACACAAAATACATATTTAGTATGAACTACACCAGTTACAGTCAATTATACACATTTATTCTTTAGATTAGTATCTTAAGAGTCGGAAAATCCATATTAACTACAACATAATAAATTATTTAGAAAATATATAATCTATATTTTACTTTAAAAAAAACTTTTAAGTATTATTATTATTATTCAGACCTTTTATTTTCCTGTTCTTCAGCCCCGTTTTCTTCCTCTAGCACCGAACGACGTCCCTTTATTCAGTCCTGAATTATACAAATACATCCCTTTTTTCTTAATTGCTGTCGTTGTTTTCTACGGAAATGTTGTTTCGTCTCCACGTTTGTCCATTAAAAGTGTCCTTCTACTGGTAAGGTAGAGAATTTGGGAGTCGACTGTGAGAAATCCCAGTCCTCCTGGGATGAAGAGAACGAAGGCTGGAACCGACGAAACATCGCGAGGTTTTCTGTCGCTGCTAACGAGAACTGTAACTTCTTCCTCTTCTTCTTCTTTTTCCACTTTATTGTGTCCTTCCTTCGGCGGCAACACGTCATATATCGTACAGACTTCTTCCATTTTTCGAATGAACCAAGGCTTACGCGGCACATCCATGTTTCCGGCTCACACCGGCTCACTGAACGAACGAGAGAACGTTCTAGACGTCTAAACAACTACGCTAACGAGGCCCTGTTATACACAAGAGACTACGCAGTCACCACAAAAATTAAAATAAAAAAAATAACACACTTAAAGTCAGGTAGCGTTAGTTCTTACTGTAGAAACGGTCCTTGGCCTGTTCTCATTAACGGCACAGCGACATCACCGCACGTAAACATAAGCCTACAATGAGTGGGCGTGGTTTGGGCTGTCCTTCGTCCAATCAGAGACGAGGAGAGTGGTCCCAGCCTTAGTGATGTGGACTGAACTAAACAGCTCTAACAAAGGATGACAATCCAAAATAGACCTAGACTGATTATTGTTCAGGGTTTTATATATGTATAATTTTATTTAATAAATTACACTGTAATATTTATTCTCTAAACTTACAAAATAAGCAATATGATTTTCTCCAATCACCTCTACCAACCTCTTTATAGAAAAAATATTTTGGAAACAGTTGTTTATGATAATGATTTGTTAAAGTTTACCGTGATGTGACTTTTTTCAGCCAGCTGACTAAGGATTTTTCAAATATTTTTGGAGGATCTTTTGTAATCCTGGTAGTTAAATTTGTTGAATCAAAAACAGTTCAATTACAATGAATAACCTGAATAATATACCTTTTATATAATAATAATAATAATAAAACACCTATCGTAAAGTCCCAGTAAAGTGAGTGTTGAACATATATTGATTTAATATTAAGCTTAATTAATGGTAGAGATCATGTAATTTTGTGATTTAAAATAAATAAACTATATTTATCATCAATAGCATGGGTGACTCTGGAAAATAAACCACAGTCAGGGTTAAAATGGGCGCCTTCATCTAAACACACACTTGATTTGTAGCCTATTGTGATGCAGACTGGACCTGATCATAGAAGAAATGAACCACACTCTGACATGGTGGAGGAATCCACGGTGGGAGCTGCACAGCTGAGTTCCACCCTGTGTGTTGGTGAAGTTATTCTGGGAGCAGAGAGTGAGTGTGAGGCATGCGCAGGTTTAGAGCCACTGATTATTTCTGTGACATGAGTTTCATTTGCCTTGATGCGCTCTTAAATTCGAGGATATATCACTCCTGAGAATGTGAAAGCAGTGGGATCCTCTCCCCTCTACTCTCCCCCCCACCATTAAAGATTGGCCTGCCCGCTCTGAGGCGTGCTACTTGGATTTGGAATGCAAATGCTTTGTTCAGGAGGAGGAGGAATCAGCGAGGAGCCTGAAAGCGACGAGTTTTTGATTAATGAGCTTTGAAATGGCTCTCCAGGAGCAATAAAGGATGAACTGCTCTCTCCCTCTCTGGTTCTCCCTCTCTCTCCCTCTCTCTGCCTCTCTTTCTCTCATACACGCATCCATCCAGCTTCATTCTTAGAGTAAAAATATATATATTTATGTGTGCAAGTGTTGTGAGCCTTTGCTTTTTCAGGGAAGGCTTAAATAGAATATTTTAAATAAGCTGAATTTCCTGGCAAACAAAATCCAATACAGTCCAACAGTGAGTTGTATTTATATCTGGCATTATTGGTTTTAGGGTTTTATTTTATATGAATTTATATAGTCTTACATTTCTGATGTGGATTTTTGGCGTAGTTGGAATGGAGAGATTAAATCTATTTTGGTGACATTGACGTTTCTTTTCATTTTCAGCTTTTCACATTTGCTTTTGATTTTTTTGCTTTGGGATTTTCGACAATCCATTTATTTTAGCTCCCTGTCCTGCCTGATATATGCAAGCACACTGTTTATTATTTTGCCTGGTGTCTGGAAGAACTGCAAATATTTACAGAATCATTATTCCTAAATGTAACCAGTCTAAGGAAAAAAACTGGCTTAACTCCTTTCCTGAAAGTTAGCTTTCAGAAAAAGCTAAATTTTAACATTGCCTAAAATACTATCATTACTATCAATAATTTAGTTCCTGAAGTTGCAATTCGTTGTGTTTGGGATTTTTTTTCCAATACCAATGCGACTTGTGATTTACAACATAAAATTGTACAATTCTAATTTACATTTGTGACAAAATGTAAAAGTTAGGTTCAATCAACCTTGAAGAAAAAAATGTATAGGGACCAAACTCTAATCTTGAATGCCCCATCTGGGGCCCTGAGCCACATTTTGGATCAATAGGAAAATTGAACTTGTTTCTTTATGGCTGCAATAGTGGGGTTAACCATGTGGCCGAGTAGAGGGGGTGGGGTTGAAGTGACGTGTGAAAGATGCTGTAAGGCCACAGACCAGGGTCCAATAAAATATCAATAATGTGCACAACCTTTTATTTCGCTGAGATGCACTTTGCATTGAAGCCATAGAGCCGCCTGATGTGCTTCATATCCCGGTGTCTAATTATTGATCTGGACTGTACTGTAGAGCTGACTGAGTCAATGAGCCTCCTCTGTCTACTGTTCATCTGACAGTCTCCACTGGCAGCAGCAGCAATGGAAACATCCACACACCACAGCATCAAAGCATCAAGTTTGATCACTTTATTTACAAAATGTTAAACACAATAAAATATAACATTTCGATATCATTAGGGTTTCGTAAATTTATGGAGATCCAACCGAATGGAGTAAGAATGGCAGATAAATAAAGAAAATATAGAGATGGAATACACAAAAAATGACATGCTGGTGTATAATAATATTTGATACTTCGATAGTCTACGTTTGTCTTAAGGTTCTGACACGAGATTAACCATGGACATACTGTATAGTGGTGCTTATAACACTATAAAATGTCCCATTTATCCCAGATTTACAATTAGAAATGCTCCTTATCTCTCCAACCGATACACTGCGAGTCAAACCCTGTTTTCCCAAACACTTTCAAGTGCACTGATCTGTCCAATCTTACAGAAAACGACATCCCAAAATCACATATAAATACTCGCATATAAACGATAAATAATGTGCAATACAAAAGGGGATTTAAATAATAAATATGCCCTAGGCTAGTAGGAAGGATTATGCAGCATAATAATAATAATAATTATACAAAATAAATAAATATGATGGTCGCGAGGGAGAAAAAGTGAGAAAAATGTCCCTATAAAAGTCTTTCCTTTCTCTCTAAAATGATGAATTTCTACTTTTATGATCTACAAGACTTACCTTCAAGTAACGGCGGGGTGGGGGCGGGGACATGGGGGGTATCAGTCAAAGAAAAATGCGCATTGCACTTGAGAGGGAATTAAAAAATTCGCAAAAAGGAAAAAAAAAAATGTAACAACTAACTGACATCCAGGCTGCGCGTCCGCAAAAATGTCCGAGAAAGAAAATGGGACAAAGCTGTAGTATTTAGAAAATAATGACACAATAGCATTAATAGTAATATCAATAATACTGTAACAATAATACACACGACTCGTTTGGAGTGCAGTTATTAGACTAGTGAGGTAATAAAAAGAGCGCAACGTAATTTGGCACACACATACACGCACGCACACGCACACGCACGCAGGTCAAACCACAGATTACAAATGCGTGAGTTTAGGCGCTTCCTGAATCCTTCCCTGAGACGCTTGGTGAGAGCTGAGGTCTGTGTATGTGGGATGCGGATCACAGGGTCCATGGTGGTGGTTTCCTGGGATCTGGGCGGCGCAGCTATAGTCCACACTGGTGGAGGACGGGTGGGGGAGATGGCCGAGGTTGAACATGGGGCCCGAGGCTGGCATGGAATCAACAAAATTCCCACCCACATAAACAGGGCTGCCTTGCAAATTGGCGTTGGCAAAGCCGCCGTTGCTCTGCATGCCGTGGTGTTCGTACTCGGAGCCCGGGTAGCGCTTCTGCTGCGGGATGCAGCCGCCCAGAGGCGCCGTGTAGGCGGCCAGGCCGTACATGTTCTGCTGGGGTTTGGCGAAGGACGGCGGCGATGGTGCGTCATAGCTCAGGCTGTTGACGTTTTGGTGCTGGCCCGAGTATCCAATGTGATTGGGGCCACTAAGCGGCGGGCTCCTGTCCGGGGAGTGTCCCATGGGGGAGTGCGCCAGCCCTTTGGACTTCTGGTCCTTTTTGTATTTCATCCTCCTGTTCTGAAACCAGATCTTAATTTGGCGCTCGGTGAGATTCAACAGATTGGCCATCTCCACTCTCCGTGGGCGACACAGATAGCGGTTAAAGTGAAACTCCTTCTCCAGCTCCACCAGCTGTGCGCTGGTGTAGGCAGTTCTGACCCGTTTGGACGCCGGTCCGGGCGGGCTCTTCTCATCGCTCACTTCTCCACCTGTGATTAAAAAAAAAACAAGAAGGGCTTAGAATATCTATTACAGGACCACACAATGTCATCCACCTCCTCGCACCCACGCCATCGGTGGAGCTTGTAGGCTTAGCCGAGGGGGGCAACACCCTGGACAAATGCTCTGCTGACATGTTTTCCAAGATTCCAAGACTGCGCCATTTCTTTAGTCATATTAAGTGTAAGGATTTTGTTGAGTCAATGGATTCATCAAACCCAAACTTGAGATTTCCCTTTCATTAATACTGATTAAAAATAAAGTCAAACTCTTCAAATGTATTCTAAAGACCATGCCACCTCAAAGTTAGTGTTTCAACTTCTTTTACTTTTATGTTTTGGCCCTTGAACAAACCCTGGCCCAGACCACAGTGGTGTTTCTAAGGACCTTTTTGTATACCTTGATTTCTGGATAGCTGTACTTGGTTTCTGATCTGCTTCCATGTGTTTGTTTCTGTTTATTTGCACTAATTTTATTTACGGACTAAGATTTTTAAGATATGAGGCAATAAAAATACTGATCTCATTTCGGTTGCAATCCTTTGTTCAAGGATTCAATCCTAGTCCAATCCTAAGTGTTTACTCTCTTGATATTCTTGTTGGGAACAGTTGCCTTGATCTGTTGCCCTTGTCAAACCTAAACTTGTCCTCCCATCTAAGTCCTGGTCCAGGTCTACCCTCCATCCTCCTGATCTTTACCTGGAGCACTGCAGCTGTTGCTCTTCTGCTTGGAGTTCTGTCTGCTCTCCTTCATCCAGGGGAAGATCTGCTTGGTGAGTACCGGCGTGGAGCCATTGGAACCACTGCCTGAGGGAGATTTCTTCTTCTGGGAGGTGGAGCTGTTGGAGCTGGGAGAAGACGCCGACATCGGAGGAGCCTGCTGCTCCCCCACGCTGGTGGCTTGGCTGCTGCTGCTGCTGCTCTGACTGCTGCTCTGTCGCATGCAGTCTCCATTCAGGTCGCTACTGTCTTTGAGAGTTGGTGGCCTGACAGCAGCAGATGTCTGGATGGGACACACCGTGCCCTGGTAGTCAGTGTCCATGTTGGACGTAGGGTAGGACTGATGAGCCGGGCCATAGTTGTAAGAGTCAGGTTTTGGGTAGCTGTAGCTTCCAAAAAGTCCAGAGTTGTCGTAGTATGTTGCTTTCTGCATTTTGTAGATTCAAAGCCAATAAACCAGAGCAGCTCTATCCAATGGCATGGGGGTCGTTTGTTCACGTGATTGGTGTTTCCCACCTATGCTCCACTCCACTGTGACCTATAAAACCAAGCAAAAAAAATATATATATATATCAGACTCATATCTCGAGGCGTCAGACATGTACATTTGCCCATATCCAATTTTGCCAATACATCGATTTACGATTCCGATATCAACTAATACCGATATGTAGCGGCCATATCAACAATGTATTGATTTGATATTACATATGATATATTTGATATTACATAAGAGATGTTTGTTACATTTAATATAATAATTTTAATATAATGATGATTGATATAATTAATTATTTAGGATTCATTAAGTTTGGCACCAAAACTAAGGTAAACGTATGTGCCATTCAAGCAGGTATTCGATTATCGGATTTTTATTAGCCAAAAATCATAATGATCCCGCGATATTTCACAATTACGCAAATATCCGGCCGATATTATGGCACATCTCTAGTCTTTGCACCCCAGTAGATACATTTTCTTAGTTAAAATTCCTTCAATTCTTTAAGTTAATACAAAATTATGTCAGAATTAAATTGTTATTAAAGATATTTGGTTCCATACACAACGGAGTTACGTCACCACATACACCGCCTCTGTTCCCCAGTTCTGTGATGACCACATGTCTTAGTTTTTTTTTTTTTTTTGCCACAAAACAGTTAAAGTTTAACTGGCGTTCAATGGCCCTCAGGAGTCCCTCAGAAATACGCTGAATCAGCGCATTTGACACACACAACACAAAGGTCCTTTCACTAATCACAAGGCCCGACAAAGGCCGTCGTGCATTGTTCCCCGTAGCTGAAATATAAGGCCACCGAGGCCGCACGTAAACGCACCAATTCGGACCACATGACGAGTGAAGGAGCCGCAGATAGAAATGGAGAAGCAGCTCCTGTGGATGTTATTGTAGATGTTAGTGGTGTGTGTGGTGTGTGTGTGTGTGTGTGTGTGTGTGCTGTTTGATAAATCTAACATTTCATCAGGCTTTACGCACTGAGCCCGAAGCCATAACTTATATTTCAACCCTTTTGTCATTCAGTCTTTCATTCTCAAAAAAAAAAATCAAAGTTTCTCTCCCCCAAAAAAGAAAACACTTGAACGCCTCATGCTGTGAAGGACATTTTTTTCTCTGCTGCTACATTTGTTTTAATGCATGTAATAGAGAAATCATGTCAACACTTCTAACCCAAAAAGTTGAAGTAGGAAAAACTGAGAGGTTCCCCTGCAGCATATTTATACATATACATACATACTGTATGTTGGTGGCTCGGGGAGGTGCGAGTCTGCACCGCGCATAACAATTGCACCTGTCAGTGTGGACCGCGGCAAAATTTATGACCGCAAATGTTATGGTTGTAAACGGCCTGAGAGAGGAATGAAAAGCAAAACAGTGGAGCCGGAGACTCAGCCTCTCAGAAGTGTAAAAGTGAGCGTAGGAGGAAGGCAAGGGAAAGAATTTCATACAACTCTGCCTCAATACTGAGGCCAGGGGCTTTATAAATGATGCCTCCATTCTGGCTGCAGCAACACACACACCACAACACACATACACACACACCACACGCCGAGGCACTGACGCCGTGGAGCTGCTTTATTTTGGCTATAAAATCTACAAAAAGGTACATCCGGAAGTTTGGTTGAAATATGGAAAAGGGTTAAGAAATTGATTGGTAAATTTTGCATTTATGTTTGTTATATTTAATAGTTTTTGCACCATTGCATAACAAAAAACTGCATTTTTTTTCTTTGCTTTCTGCACCAGGGCCTTGTTTTATTTCAGTTTAGTTCTGCAGGAGGTAGAGAAAAAAAAATCCCTGCACGTAAATAATGGCGCGTCCAGGTTAAGTTAAAACCATCCTTCATGTCCGTTGCCTGCTTCCCTGATTCAAGCCTGTGAGTGTGTGAAAGTCTGAGAGACCTAATATGCAGAGCCTTAATAACAAATGACTCCTTGTGTTGTCTCTCCTCTGCCCCTGCCTTCATTAAAGAAGTGTTACTCACCGAAATGTGCGCAGATCTCTTTTATTTCCCTCACAGATTCATCACTGCTGCGGCCTGGGCCTGAAAAGGAAGTAAAAATCCAGTCAGAATCTGCTTTTATTTTATTATGAAACATTGAAATCGCAGCACAAACCTACACCAGGCTGAATTAAAGGTGGAACAAAAAGGAAATATTATTTTTTAAAGAATATTTCTACATCCAAAGAAAAAGAATGGAAACGTGAAGGACTGTAAAATACTAAATAAAGTGGTTTTTTTTTTCCTTTTTCAGAAACCCTTCTTTCATTGGCTCCAATGTGAAAAGTGATGCATGTGCACTTTTATACAAAGAACCAGGGCAAATATTTAGCAGTCATAAGCTGTTTTAGCTGACCCGGGGGTCGTTCAGCATTAAGACTAAGTTTAATGAACAACGAGCACTTTGACTTAAAGAACACTCAGGTCCCCAAAAAAATCCAAAGCACAATTTTGGTTTCTGTGGAAAGGATGGAGCTGGAGTGGAAACCCGACGGCGACACTTTTCAATCAAAACCTGAGGAAATATTTGGGATATTTTAATATAAATATATATTAAAAAATCTCCCATGCCTAGGCGTATTTGTGGAATATAATTTCCAAACAACCTGGTGGATTTTAATGCACTTCTGGAATGACGGGGATTATTTTTCTTTTGTTGAATTTGGTCGATAATCTGCGCCTCAAGTGCGTTTTTACGCACAGGGCTACTAGTGCTCAGACATGGTTCTCTTTTCAGACCGCGGTGTTTTTCGCCTACGCGCTGTTACGGTAAGTTTACTGCACACAATGGGCCATAGTCCGACTGGAGGGTTATTATCTGACTGGTCTGTTCCAATAGTCTGCACTTACTTCGAGTTAAGAGCAGTGAGAAGCGTTGGAGTTTAACTGAAATATGTTTTTTTTAAATCTCAGTGCAATAGTTTACGCCTCTTTGGCGCTGATTGGTTGTATTTTCATTGAAAATACATTGTAGTTGAGCCGAAATGCGTGCGTAAAATGTGCGTTAAATTTAACGCAAAATCTAAAAGACCTGTATACTTGATATAATCACCCAAAAATTGAATATATTAAATCGAAAATCTACCAATCACTAAATACAGCACATATTGTTGACCAAAACGGGAATCCGAAACTGCAGGAAAATACATGTATTCTCCATATTCCAGGTTGATAATCCAGACCTGGTAATCCTTTAAAAAATCCCTGTGTAATATAAGGTTGCAGGTTAACAAAGCCATACAGTAGAAAGCACATAAATCAAAAGGCAAACGCCAGTGTGACGATAAGACAACAAATTAATGTGATTTACGATCCGAGCGGCTCCGGAAAAAGGAAAAGTTCCTTCTTGGTGTTTCAGCCCAGGCTGGAAATCAGCAGAAAAATAAAAGCATCAGCTCAGGCTCCTGGATTGACTCAAAAAAGGTGTAAAAACGCCAGTTTGTCTTAGCCGGCGGACGCGTCCATGTCCGCGAAAAACGACATTAACGAGCATCCGATCCGCGAAGTGGAATAAATGATAAATATTTCCCTGGCATTATATTAACCCGCGGTTTAAAGGTTGCTTTGCGCCGCGCGGTTTCTTACCTGCGAATCAATTCATCATAAAACAGTTGGACTCTCACTTCCTCCACGCACTGAGCCTGTGGAATAAATCCTTCACCCTTTGTCTGCAGACAATGCTGTCCTAAACCTGATCTTGCTGTTTTTCAGACATTTCCATATACCAGTGGAGACAGTATTCCCGAAAGAATGGAAGCACTCGCATTCAACTACCAATAAAAAGCGAACAAGGTATCCTTATTCCAGGGGAGAGGAAAAGGGAAAGAAAAAAAACAAAACAAATGGCAATCAATCAAAATGGACTGAAATTCACACAAAAACCAATGACGCGGCCCTGCCTGTGCAGATTTGGACCGAACATTGGGAATATTTGGTGATTCGGGAAGCTTTATGGTGACAAATAAAGGCGCAGCCTAAAGATACAGGCATATTTGTTCACGTGATTTGTCCCCTTCTTCATCCATGCCTTACCTCACCAATCCATTTTGATAAAGGGTGGCGTTTATTTCCTCCTCAACTGTGTGAAAATCTTCCACTGCCCATTTCTTTCCCATCTGCCCTTGAACCGAGAGCTGTTGTTCTGCGCAGTATTTACCCAGATACCGCTATACGTGCGTCGGTTCTGCTTGATATTAAACCAATAAACATTTGCATCTTTCCCCCCCCTCTGCTTCCAGTGAGATGATGTGGTTCCCATCCGACTCCCAGATTTATTTTCACCTCATTTATCCTACACTACAATGGGCCTTGAACTGAGCATCAATTAAACGTTGCAAACGGATGGATTTCATTGGGTTTTTTTAACACGGATTCCCTGTTTAGTCTTCTGTTATAATTGCAAAAATGTGGGACGCGCTTTTGGAAAATGATTTATGAAATAAACCACGTGAGTGTGTGGGTTTGGATTGTATTCAAATAAACCACATTATCATCTTTTGTTTGTTGTGTCTGTCTTCACACACAAAGACTCACAGCTATTGTTTTACACACATCCCAGCAGGGCAGGAATATATAGACAATAATGAATGGGATATTTTGATGATGAATAATAAAGATGAAAAGAATAATAAAATATATAGGTTAGAATGGACTGTGAAGGGAGGGAAATGAAGATTTGTTCTTTTTTGCAGTCAGAGGTGCAGAGAAGCGTCGGCTGCAGCTTCAGCAGAGAAGAGCCAGAAGAAATGGGAGTAAAAGTGCTGGAAGAAGGAGATGGAGAAGAAGGAGAAGAAGGAGCATGGATGGAGGGCTGGTAGCGTTGCAGCATATGTTCGCAGGGCAATAAAAGTGAAAGATTTACAGTTTTCGCCCGGCCCCCCAACAGCCTCGCAGCCTTTCAGGAATTACTGAGAATGATTTACAAGGAGGCAGAACTGTCAGGCTGCCTGGTCAAACTTCTACTACTCCACTGATCCTGCTGCTGCTGCTGCTGCGTCCAAGAAACCCAAGTCAGAGCAAAGCATCCAGTGATGAAAATACACGAAACACAAGATATATAACCAGGTAATGGTTGAATAAATGCCCCCACTTTGGCAATACGAATTAAGAAAATACTAAATTTTTGTTAAAATATTTCTTTTTTTTTTTTTTTGCAATAATCCAGAAATAAATAGCTTCAAATCTGAATTAAATCGCTCAGGAAAGAAGAATCCAGGGCTGCAGTGATGGAGACACAGTGAGCTATGTGTCCGTAGGAGCATTTATTCGGAGTGAGCATCCATAAATTCATGTCACTGCCTCTTCATTTGCACCATATATCTCATCCATCCCTTTCAAGGCAAAGTGTGTAAAGGAAAAATCTCTCCCCCCAGTCTTTAAATTTCACCATATTTCCACGCATGCAGACACCGACTAAGACCAAGAGCCTCAACAAACACAGCAATTTATCAAACATCTCCAAAAAAAAAAATATTTCTACTCTCCGTGCACCAGAGCCCGGAGATCACGTTGTGTTGGGGGGAAAAAAGCTGAAATATTTACCTACCCGAGCATCCATGGGATCGGATGTGGAGCTAAACCTCGGTGCGCGGCTATAGACGGTTTACGGTTGCGCCGGGAATCGGATATTATTTTCTTGGGGGATCTCTTCAGTTTTCAAGTCTGATAGAGTCCTGGCGATTAATGACGACGCCGTGTTTCTAGGGGGACGTGCTGCATTAATTATTTAGACAATCACGTGGTCTGGAATGGAGAGCGCAGTGGTTATAGTCTCTGGATTATATCTGTGAATGCAGACAGCGCACTTTCATGTGTCTTTAAAGAGGGGGGGCTGTGTCTTCACGGCTCCATGGCTTCTCTCCTCTGCCTGTGCGGAAAAAAAAAGCAGCTGGGAATCAAATATGGCCGGACGGAGAGAAACGACGGCGCGCTCCTCACACTGGGCTGCAGTGTCATTGAAAATGGCACTGCCTTTGGCTCCCATTTATTGCTGTTCAGACATGTAGGTCAGTGTGTGGAGAGTACAGGCGGCTCTGACCTGAGATCAGCTGAGAGGAGAGTGCGCGGTGATACGTTTATTCAGCCTCAGTGAAGATATCAAGGCTTTTTTAGAGATGGAAATCAGTGGCAAGTGATGAATAAGTCACTAGTATTAGGCGTAGGTTATGTTAACCTGGTTAGTTGTCCCATCGCACCCCCCACTGCGCCCCCCCACACACCTCCTTCTCTCGCCTTTCTCCCCCCCTCCACCTCCCTCCTCTTCAGCATCTATGTGTACATCAGTGATGGCAGGATGCTGAATTGGGAGCATCACTGTGTCTCAGCTTCCCCTCACACACACTCTCATATATATCCATGTATGACAGGGGCTTGAGTTGAACAGACATGCGGACGTCAACAGACGGTCAGTGGGGATCACTCGGTGGTCAGTGCGGATCACAACACCAACTAGGTGTCTGTACAAATGTCGCTTCACGGTCCCTGTTGTTCGGATCAGAACCGATCCCTGTCTAGAGGGAGTGGAGTCCAGAGCCAGAGTGTGGAAACAGATCGATATCAGGATCGGGTTTAGAGATGAGACTGTTGTTGGTCAGTTTGAGGGTCAGTAAAGTCGGTCGAATTGTGTGAAAAAAAACAAAAATGGAAACAAAAACATCTCTGAAAGTTCCATTCATCGCTTCAAGGTGTTTTTACGCACAGCGCGCACTGGTTGCGATAAGATGTGATGAGCGAAAAGTGGAGATGGGACTAAATAAAAATACTGTTTTTATCGGTTTAGATCGTTAAATGATTCAACATTTTTCATAATTAAAGACATCAGTGAATGGAACTTCCAGACCTGGCGCCGAGCGAGGCCGTATTTACCCGTGGAGCGCACATTTGGTGCGTTCTGGTGTTTTTCAGCTCCAAATGGCTGCGCAACCATGCAGTTTCAACACCTTTTGTAAAAACAAAACAACAAAATAAACCCGAATGATTTCAGTGAAGATAGCACGGAGTAAATGTGTGATTTTGAAACTTTTTTTTCCGGGTTTTAGAAACAAACTCATCTCCCACGACATGTTTTTCTCCAGTGGAGTTTCTTCAAATAAATCTCAGACCACAGTGATTTTTTTTTCTGCAAAGATTTAAATGCATAATCAGTAGAAATCTTTATTTCTTTCCAATATACTTCTCACATCTCCAATGCACAATACAAGGTAGAAAGCATGTACAAAAATAAAACCAAGACTGTGATATTGACACGAGGAGGCGGGAAATAAACAGAATTAAAAAATAACTAAAAAAAATAAAAAACATCACCAACCTGAAGTTTTGGGGCTGCGGTCGATATAAATACCAGTGAATACAGTTTTTTGGGGAGTTTTGTTAACAATAAAAAGCGATTACTTTGCTTCTACTTCGCATTCTTGGAAGATTTTTTTAAGAATTTGGAGGAAAAAAAAGAGACTGAACGCCTGGGAGAGAAAATGCAGCCTGTCCGGCGGGTCAGGGGTGCGGGGGTCAGTCCTCGCGGCTGAAACGTGTCCCCTGGATGAACCTGCCTCTGCTGCTTTGTCGACCTTCGCTTCAAATACCTTTTCAAGCCTCTCACGGTGGAGACTTGAGAAGAAAGAAGAGCCTCCAGAGAAGCTTCTGGGCTTCTTTCTCTGCCCTGTGTTGAGTCCGAAGACAATAACGGTGTAAAAGAAGAACAAAAAAAAATATCTCTCGTCTTTGTGACCTGATGTGAAGGCACCGAAACCCCCCACTCACTGCGGTTTTTTAATGGGAAACTATAACATCCATTAACATTAACTAAGACTAAAACGTTTGCATAAAGCCATGCTATTAATGCACACGAGTTTGAACATATATTTATATATATTTAAAACGATTGAATTCGGTCGTGAACGAAAGAAATTTACAAGATCAATAAATAAAGGTGGAAGAAAACAGAGAAATATCCTGGTCTAAATATTAAATATTGCGGATTTGGGTTGTTTTTCGTAAGAAAAGGTGGAAACATGCAGGAACAAATGTGATTTTTCTATGCGTCAAAGCACAAAAAAAAAGATGTTCTCAAAAAGATGTAAATTGTTACAAAGGAGTCAGGGGAGATTTATAAGAGCACTCGGAATAGTATGCACACAGGAATGTCTTGCTTTTGGGGGAATAATATTTAAGGAGAGAGAAAAAAGTGGGGAAATAGGAAAAAATTACAGGTTTTATTGTACAAAATAAGTTAAAAAATAACATACACGTCACAAAAAGACACGTGGGACTGAAAATATTCAGCGGGATTTTTTGCAGTATTTTTTACGAAGTATATGGTCGTGTTTTGGCGTGCTTTTTAATGCAAATAATGCTTCAAGTATATATAGATTTTCATATATATAAATATGACGTTTTTCTTTCTGTGTTCGTTGTGCGTTTTATTCTGTTGTACGTTTCAGTAGAAGGAAAGATTGGAGGTGTGTGTGAGAGAGTGTGTGTATGTGTGTGTGTGTGTGATAATGAACAAAGGGCTTCCCTGCTTTAGATACAGATGTTTCAGTCCTGAAACCACAGTGAATCCATGTTGTTGGTTTGTTTTAATCCAGAAAACCAGCCGAGTTGGATGGAAAAAAATGTCCTCAATGGTAGAATGTCCAAAAATAAATGGGAAATAAAATTAAAAATAAAAAAGTCTTTGAGTTTCTGTGAGGAAAATAATAATAAAAAAAAACATCTCAGTAACAAAAGACTGGCTGATTTTTTTTCTCTCTCTCTCGACTCAGTCGATTCAACACTGCTTAGGTCGTTTTTTTCTGTTAAATTAAAATCTTTAAAAAATAAATGGCTGAAAAAAAGTCCATGCAAAAGTCAGGCAACCTTCTTATGTACAGTTTGGATTTGCAGAGTTGTTTTTTTCTTTTTTTTTTCTCTTTTTTTATAACGCTGTGATGTCAGTCTGCTGGCTGTCCTTCTGCAGACTCTGCAGATGGCTGGAGGCTGGTGCAGATCTGCCCTTGGTGTTGGGCAGTTTGTGATCCTTCTTCCACTTCATGCGTCTGTTCTGGAACCAGATTTTAATCTGCCTCTCGGAGAGACACAGAGTGTGGGCAATTTCGATCCGCCGCCGCCTGGTCAGATACCTGTTAAAGTGGAACTCCTTCTCCAGCTCCAGGACCTGCTGTCGGGTGTAAGCTGTTCTGGACCGTTTGGGCTCAGGTCCCGTGTAATCCGGGTTCACTGTGTGGGTGAAAAAAAAATACATGTATTGAAATTAAAAAAAGTGTAAACAAACACATAATGCACTCAGATGTTGCTTTTATTTTTTTTCTCTAAACGAACAAGAACTTCTGGTTCGATTCCCAGGGCAGTAATGGCAGGAATTAAAGTCGCTTTTTAACTACATTTCAACGGATTAAAGTTAACATTACAGACGGTCAAAATGTGTTTCCAGAAGCTCCAGGCACTCACCTCGCGGCCTATTTCCTCAGCTATAAAAATTTATGACTGGTGTAATTGGCGAGGCCTTTGAAAGAGTCCCATAAATATTACACTGAACGATTTCTAAACTGCTGCATCAGAACAACAAGAAGAACCAAAGAAGGAAGGGAAATCCTACCGGTGGTAACGTGGACCTTCTTCATCCAGGGGTAAACTACTGCAGGCTGCTTGGACTGAATCCCATTCTGACTCTTTGTGTTCTGCTGCTGCTGCTGCTGCTGTCCACAAGTCCGGGTCCCGGACACTTGGAGCGTGGCCCCCTGCTCCGTCTGTGCGCCGAAGGGACTCGCATGGCTGGATCTGTCGTGCACATGACCCCGTGGATGCTGCACTGGCGTGGGCTCCTGCACAGTGTTGCAGCTGAAGGGCTGCTCCGTGTAGTTTGGCCGTGGGTAGATCCCTGGATGCTGAAAGTCTGTGTCCTGCGTGGGACTGAAGTAGTCGGAGCCCTGCTCAGGTATATAGTTGTTTTGTGAATATTCCTCGCAGGGAGGAAATTTAGGGTCCACATACTTAGAGTTCACCATATACGAACTCATGGCCATTAATTTCTGAAGGTAGAAAATACTAATTTTTCTCGAGTTGTCTTTTTTTCCTCCCTCCATAAAGCCCTCCTACTTGGTGTCAACTGAATAAAGTTAGCGAACCATGTGACCAGATCGGCCAATGGAGGTAACGCTGGTCCACACGCGAGTAAACATTCAACTAAAAGGCAGTGTTATCTAAGTTAAGATGCGACCAAATCAAAGCCTGCAGGAAATTATGTAATATTGGAACAAATTAACTCTAAATGTGCAGTTTTCCAACTGGCAGGGACAATAAAAAAGGCAAGATACACTTAAAAAAGACATTTAAAAGCTTTATTTCGACGATTTTCATCACAGAATGACAACAATATTTTAATTCCACGCTATAATAATGCACATGATGGTTAAACAGAAGAAGATATAAAATGATCTCAGGCTCTAAAGTGTGATTTAAAGGCGCAGTGTTCAACAGAGGACAACAACAAAAGATACAAAAAGCCCCTTGGCATAAAAGCAGCCAGTAACGACAAGGGGACAATTGATGGACAGTGTCTTTGTCAAAGAAGGGGTCATCCAAAAGTTACACCAATCTCATCACTTCATCTGCTCCCATCCAATTTGAGGGGAGAGGAAAAAAGAAAAGAGGAAGAAAAAAAAAGTCCCAGGAGCCTATTGGTCAGAAGGAGCAGCGGCAGAAGCTGCAGCAGCTTCTGGGAATCAATAATGTAGAATCAGAAACGAGCCACAGGAGAGGAGAGAGAGAAGCTGCAGCTGGAGTTTGGAGCTCTGTCTTTTTGTTTTATAACAGGATCCATCCAGGAGCAGCGAGTAGAACACAGATATTGAGCCTTCTCGGTTCCCATCGTTTCCAAGTGAAACAACTGGTCTCACATTTCTCTAAAACCCCATCTTGGGTTTCACTACATGCTGATGTTTTATGCCCCGCTGTCAGATTTACTCTTATCTGTCAAACACCGCGAGATCTGGATCCAGAGCCAATAAATATCGAAGTTTTTTCATCGACCATATACTCCCCTAGAATCGAATCTGTGACCGTGATTTAATCACACAAATTCGGTTCTACAGGGTATATATAGACGACGGCGAACGGCTCTGCACCATCATCACCAGATGGACACGTTCACACCTCAGTCAAACATGAAATAAATCCGTGGAGACAGCGATATCAACTAGAAATTACGACAAAAAGTTCGAATCTTCTGTTTTTCAGATCTTCTCACTAGTTTCTTCTTCTGTAAAGTGTTTTCATGTGACTTTCAACCCTACAGTATCTTCTGAACTCTGGTCTTTCCTTCTTTCTTCCTTTCTTTCCAGAAGCCCACAGGGCACAGCTGCCCAGAGCATCCTTCATGTCGGCCTCAGCTGTAACATGTCACAGAAAAATGGACGAAAACATGAGCCAGTAAACTCAGAGCGACCCTGCTCCAGGTTCAAAGAAGGGATAGGGTTTTAGAACTTCCAGGGAACACAGGTTCGACTTACGAAACACTATATGATACGACTCAGAGTCGAATCAGATCACGGTCCAATCAGGCTGCGTGGTCCCCGGGACCAGAGGAGGATGAGGCCACTCAGGGGCCCCGCAGAGGTCAGACCAAATCATTTACCAAGTTATCAAAAAATTCCATTTTTTCTGCAGCTGTTGACAGCTGAAAGGGTGCAAAAGTTTACCAAAACCTCGTCAGCCATTAGACAGAGCAGCACAGAAACCACAGCGAATCCTGCTGAAGGATCTCTGACTAATGGATCCAGGCAAGAGAGTAGAAAAAATAAGGGTTTTTATTATATATATATATATATAAGAGCAAAGATTAGATAAGATAAGATCAGATTGAGTGGATATTAACATATCGAATGGATTTGTTCAGATGAAAAATTCTTCACCAGTTTTTGTCATTAAAATGGATTCGATTTTAGTCTTTCTGTTGTAAATTCTGGCCGAGTTTATAAGAAAAGGGTGTAAAAATACATACATTAAACGTAGTAATATAATTAGATGTTTAACCAAGGTTTTGCTGTTGTTATATTAATTCATATTTAATCGCTTAAAGCAAATTGGAGCATTGTCTTCGTGTCGTGTTCTGACCTATTGATGAGTTCTTTATTTTATTATTTTTTTATCCTATATTTATCTTTTTTATAAACTCTTGTCTATTTTTTTTCGTAGATTAAAGATAAAATACTGCACCGAAATAAATCCGTTTACGTGAATTGTGCTTGAAGTGAAACACAATCAAATTTAAGTTACAGCTCAACTTTTACGTTTTCAGATTTTTATCTGAACCAACGTTCGTTCCAGCCAAACTTTACTGGTGGTTCTAAAATTTCACCTGGTGTTTCTCACATCAAGTTTTTTTTGTCTTTAACTTAGAGACAGCCTGACCTGTCTCTCACCCTCACCCTGTTGGACCTTCAGACGGGTCAAAGCCGAGATAGGGACAAAGGAAAGATAAAGTCAGCGGTTTCTGCAACAGACCCCACTTCACTGAAAAGAGACCAAAAAGCCTCCCCTTCACCCACTCATAGACAAGGATGAGATGTTTCTTTAATAAAATACATGGTTTTGGGTTTTTTTTATTATTTTTTTTATCACCAGAGAACACGGGGCCTACAGACCACAGAACAGGCCTTAACCCGCGTGTTTCTATCGTTGACTAATTAAGATAAAAAAAATAAATTCTTTACATAAAGTGACTGAATTATTACATTTTCAACATTAAATTAAAGAAATAAGTCAGTCAAAGGCCTGGTCTAAAAAAAAAGAAAGGCCTACAGTATTGACCCAGAAACCGATTACGTGGAAAAGTAAAAATAAATCTAAGTTTGATTATTGTTATTAATACGTAGCATTATTGAGACAAAATTATTGTTTATAATTGTTAAAATAAATACGTTTCAAAATAAAACAAATACAAATGGAAACTAAATTAGAATAAAAATATGTACATTATCCGTTGAAAATAACAAAAATAAAACATATAGAAGAGTAAATACATTTGCATTATAATTATGTTTTAATCAATTACCGAATAAATAAAACAAATAATTTACTTTAAATAGCCTTTTTTTGACATTTTCCACATGAAATATACCGAGTTCCCTTGATTTGATTTAACGACATAAAGCAACGCAGCCACTGTGGCATTGAATGCAACACCAACAGTAAATAAACAAGTAAAAACCCCACGAATGAACAAACTCCATCCACACAGCAGCAGCAGCAGCAGCAGCACGGCTTCTCCTGGACTCTGTTGCTCACTCTCTCTCGCACCATTGACAGTATATAGAGCCCTCTGCGTATGACATCACACGCCCCGTGCATCCCACGAGCAGAATGATAAAAGCCAACTCTTACCACTGCGGGGACCGCAACACACGGCGCAGCAGTGCACATCACAGCGAGCCTCCATGGAAATGAGAAAAAAAAAAATAAGTATAATCCTGCCACAGCTCTGCTCCCAGCTCGGTGCCAAATGAAGCTCCATGTATTCCAAACCATCTGGACCCTCTTACTAATACACAATGAGAATTATATTTTGGCTTGTCAAGTCTCAGGCCATAAAACAAACTTTAATGGCGTCACGTGTTTCCTCGCAGCCATTCACAACAGCGCGCTGGCCCATAAATAACCCTCCAAAGTTGCACTTACTCAATAACGCCGATTTGCACTGATGTGCCCCGAGTCAGGGCTCAGAAATGAGGAAGCAGAGAAAAGGCTGCGGCTGCATAACACAACAACAGGAAGGCAGCGGGTCTCAACCGTTTGACAACACAGAGGGAAAAAAAATGCACATGCACTCACACCCAAACCTGCTGATTGTCTGATGATTTTAATAAAAATACTAAAAAAACAAGCAGTGACTTCACAAAAAACCTGATTAGAACGTTTTCACATTGACTTTCAAAGCCTGACCACAAACATCAAACACGCATCACTGCTGAAATATTCATTTCTCTCCCCAGTGAACCTGCCACAATAAGACTGATGTCATTCATTCTTCCGGGCCAATCCCATTGGAGCAAGAGCGCCAAGGCCCCTCCCTCCTCTTTCATTTCCTGTCTGTGTAAAGTGTTGGCAGCTGATTACAATGATGGTGAGTGTTCGTGTGTCGGATGGTTGCCACTGTGGACAAGGTATGAAGAATGTGAGGAGATGAAATCAGCGACTTGTAAAATAAGTTATTACCCTGATGTTTCCAGGGTTCCTAAAGCGAATCTCTGCTTCTCCTCCTCCTGAGTCATTACACATACGTCTACACTCAAACTCTCACTCTCTGCTATTAATAGAGATTGTCAGATTTGTATATTTCTGTAGAGGTTTAATGGCCAGTACTATCCAAAAATGGAAAGAGCCCCAACATCTCAGTGGCATGAGCGTAAAGCTGGGAAACAAACACATTTTGTTAAATTTAGAAAGTTAACTGTTGCTTTGTTTTACTTCTACTTCTAAAATGTCATTGAGTTATTTCCTTCCCAGATCAGAACACAGATACAGATTTAGGGAGTGCAACTGGGATTTATTAGAAAACACCAAGCTGCTATGACAAACCAGAAAAAAAACATGGCTAGAGATATGACTATAAATGGTATTTTGAAACATGACCTAAAATAAGCATGTGAACATGTTTGGGTTGCAACCCACAATTTGAGCAACACTTCCATTATCTAGACAGACTGACAGATTTTCAGGTGTCATTTCCACATGGTCACTCACTGGTGTCAGAGTAACGACCTCTCATCCTGGATGTTCAGATCAACAGCTCGTTTCTAATGTGTGTGTCACACCATAAAGTCAAGTCAACTCTTTGATGCCATGGAAACAACAAACAGCTGTTTGTTTCCCATTTCACCGGTCACTTCAACAGCAGGAGGACAAACACGTGGGTGTAAATAATCCCATTAATGAGAGGCTCTGTTCCATTCAGCTCCAGCCTGTGGTCTGGATCACTGTCACATTGTCTCCCCTCACATGAACTGGACGAACCATGATGATGAGATCAGTCACAGCTTGGTTGTTCCTGCATGAGTCACCTAACAACAACTGTCCTACAATGTCCTTCCGTGGGTTTCCCTGTGTCCCTAGCGCCTGACACCCTTCATCTCCAACATCCACTGTCTTTATCACACCGTCTGACCTGCTGCATCCAAACATCTCCATCTTTTCACTAAACATCTCTGCATTTTCAAGATGAACCACTAGGATCAACCTTAATAATATTCTTTCTTCTTCTAATCACAGACACAACATCAACAGGAGCATCACTCAGTTACCATATTATAGTTTTAAACCAAAACATCATTAGTTCAGCTGCATAAATCTGTAGAAATCTCACACTCCCCTTGAAACGCTTAAAAAAAACTGAAACTGACCATGTGACTACCTCTACTGGCCAATCACAGCGCTCAGGATGCTGCAGTCAAAGCGTCAGCAGTGGAAGTAGTAAGGCCGACTGTTGGCCAACAGCGCCTTCTGCTGGAATTTTAACGACCCTTCCGTTCTCACAGGATAATGTCATCCAATGCAAAGAGGCCTAATCTCAGATTACAATGTTTTTAGTCTTGTTAGTAAATAAAGAATAGAAGGTAAAAGAAAATACTTAAAGGAAAGGCAATCAAATGTTTAAACAAAATCCCATTTTATACAAGGGTTAAAAATTAAATTATTAAAGTAAAAGGTTAGACATCAATAAAATACATACATTAAGAAATTAAAACATCGACCTTAATGTTCGATTGAACAAGACAAAGAACCCAGCATCAATATATTTGGAATTTCATACATTGTAAAGGTAAATAAAATGAATATAATTTACTTCGCAGGTAACATTGATAATGATTTATATACACGTTATATATATCTTCATTTCAGACATGTATGGGGTTGGTGTCTGAAAACGAAAAGGAAAAATCACAAAAGCAAAAAAAAGTTTAATGTATAAGGGCATTAAATACAACTAAATACTAACCATAAAAAACGGATGTGGTTGAAAATAAAAGTGGCCTTGAACAGTTGGAAAATGAATTAAATGAAAAATACACACAGGAAATATATGTAGAGAAGCTTTCTTATTATGCAGTAAAATGTGTTCTTATATAAATATCACTCTAATCTCAATCCCAATAACCCAAAGACCTTGAAAGAGGGTTAGAGGGCGTCAATAGTGAGAGGAATAATACTAGGTATAAAACCCAAAACATACTTTTTATAAAATCTGCAAAACTGGTGAAAATCTACATATTTCCGTTCAGAGGTAAAACGGTGTTATCTAAAACGAACGAAAACAGGATAAAAACCTATCACCTCCTCTGACCACAGTCCTGACTGGACTCTGTCTCCTCTGTGCCTTTCACTGCTGCCCTGTTTTCCAGGATCCATTTTGCCGCATTGCAGTGAGGCTGTAAATACTTTCGCAGCTGCCTGTCAGCCAACAGTGAAATACTGTCTTTGTTCACTTGGCCCCATCTCCAGGCAGCTGAACGCTGCTATGAAAACTCAGTCCCTTTTCAAAAAAAACACTCTCACACATGGAGATGTGAAAATAAAGCAACTAGGATTCCTTATTAGTCCTGTATTCAGTTTTTTTGTGCAGTATTTCTGGCGCGTGAGGCAGGGTGAGTGTGTCTGCAGATGTTCTTGGGGTCAGCACAGACTCACAGATGGGGTTGGAACGTGAAATTCATACAAGTTTGGGTTCAGTGTCAAATAAGAGGAAGAGGAATGGAAACGAAAAACATGCTGGTGGACGCAGATTCACATCGAAAACCCAAAAGAGGAAATGTTGGTTGAAAGTGAAAGGATTATAGCAGACTGAGAACAACAGATCAGTCAGACATAGACAGGCTCATCACGTAGGGGGCGTAATAATGGATAAAACACTATCTGAAGGGGTTATTTTTTGGCTATTTTAATAAAATCTGTAACTGAAATATCACATTTGAGACATTTTACCTACATTACTAACTAATGTGGAATATAAACAGCGTTATTAATAATGACAGCTTGTCTAGGTCACAATTGCTGAAACAGATTATTTCCATGTCAACTAGAAACACGTGAATGCGCCACAGACTGATAGCAGCGAGTCTTCAGCTCATTTACATGACTAATGAAACAGGAAGCTGTCAAACTTCATATGCACTCGCGCACATGCACACACACTACAGACACTAATGTTTTTAAAGATTCATACCTGCAACCTGGAAGGATCCCATGTTCTCCACCTGAGCTGTGGTGCACGACATGTTTGACCAGAGTCTGTGGATGACCAGGTCAGACACCGACCAAGTTCTTCTCATGCAGGAGACCCCCGGGGCTGGTCTGTCTGTGCCGCAGAATGTGCGCAGGTCTGACGTTTATGTGTTGATAAAAAAAATAACGTTGGTAAAACTAAAACTGGTGTGATTTAAAAGAAATAAATGCAGCTGAAGAGTGAAGAGCCTGCAGGGCGTGTGGGTTTGGAGCAGCACAGACAGCAGCAGAATGCAGTGGGAAACCAAATCTGCAGGGAAATCAGGAAAAGAGCCATGAAGACGTTTGCCTCTCACACATGACCAGTGGCATCCAATGACAGGCGATGGAGGCACATAAAAAGGTCTATTACCAAGTTGTAAATTCTCCGCTCACAAAAAGGAATTTCGACTGCAGCAGCAGCAGCAGTAAAGGCAGCAGCAGCAATTCCCCCCATCTTTGCGCATAATGGCACAAACCCCTCCATGTCCTTTATGAGAAAGAAGGGGGAGATTAAAAAAGGAGGAAAAAAAAACCGAAGCCTTTCTCCTTTGTTTTGTGTTTCCATTCGTGGTCGACTGACAAGTTCAGCAGGATCTGGCGCCATTTTTTTCTATTTAATACAAAACATTATATTAAAAAAAGAAAAATCCAGCTATGCATTTTTTTATTTTAAACTAAAACAAATCTCAGCTACAGCCACAGGGAACGCATTATGTTAAATCCTATTTGTTATATTTGCATTTTAAATAAATTGATTTTAGATTATATACCATATTTGTCCAAAATCGAATTAACAATGTAGCTGAATATAATGTGTTGTCTCAGATGAGACCCAGAGGCCTGAGCACACGAACCGAAAAAGCCAAAATGTTTGCAGCTCGTAATATTTTATTAAGGCCGAGACATGGACAACGGAAGATGTGTTTGCAAATGTTAGTAGAAGAAAAAATCAGAGGGATTTAAATACAGGCCGTTTATGTGTCTACCATTAACGGTATGACGTCATATGTGCTATTAAAAAGGATTCAAATATGCACCAAAAAATAGGCCACGTTTACTGGCTTACTACCCTTTTACTGGGCCAGATACTGCACCACTGCTGCCAGGACCTGGGTAGTTGTTGAAAATGTCTAGGTTTTAGATTTTCTGTAGCAATAAAGCGACACTGGCTTCAAATGCAGCGATGAATGTTTTTCTGCTTTAGTCCAAAATCGCACCTACACGTCTGCAAAGGCTTATTTCTCTGCAAAATCCATTGAGAGACGTTGTGTTTCTTTAATTATTCGTGCATGTTTATTTATTTATTTCTTCACTGCAGCTGTTTGGACAGATGAAGCTGAAATCATTTCCCCCCAATTTTATCCTGCAAAAATGTTGGTGGATTGTGACCTGCCTGAATGAGAATCTACATTCTGGTGGCATGCCAGAGTCAGTCAGTACGATTTATAGTCTGTCTCTGGTTTCCTGCCTGACGATGTGTGTGTGTGTGTGTGTGTGTCTGTGACGCAAGAGATAAGGATTTGTTGCATTTCACAACTATGGCAACATTGAAACACAGAGCACCTTAGGCAAATCTAATCTGCTGGGATTGTGGAGCTGCACTGCAGAGGGCAAGTTTGCATTAGAGTTAATTTCGGTCTTCAGTAGAAACACCGTGGTGTCGACTAGAGAGGGAGGGAGGGAGAGACAGGGAGAAAGAGAGAGAGAGAGAGAAGTGCCACGTTGTACGAAAAGAATTGTGTTAACGGTTACGAGCATCTATTAATAATATAATATAATATAATATAATATAATATAATATAATATAATATAATATAATGAGGTTGATGCCTCTCCAGTCCCATTCCTGTCCCCTACATTGATCTTAACACACTGTTTTCCTCTGAAATGTTTGGATTAGGATTAGTCAATGTAATATATTCCCCCTGGTTTACAAACACCAGGAGATTATTTCATATAGTGTTCAGGCCACAGATAGGGAGACAGAGGTTTCTCTGAAACATAGAGTCGTTTCTGAGGTTTTGGCACAAAGTCATATATTTGATATTGGACTTGTTAAAGATAAGGTTGTGGTTTCCAGTCGAAGAATTGCATTCAAGTCTGTGCAGATTCTAGCAAGCGAAGCAAAACAAAGAATTGTTAGTGTGCATGTGAGTGTGTTCTCATTAGTTCCATTGCACACAGCTGCTATAGTGTTACCTCCAGAAACGTAATAAACGTGTGCGTGCAAACCAGCAGCTCTGTGCCTCAGCGACAGAGCTGTCTTCTATGGCTCCAGTTTATTCTGCTTTGATCACAAACATATTTATTGTGACCAAATCTGCATGGATCAAAGACTTGTATTTATTTTTACACGTAAAATTTTAAACAAAACGTAGAAAGTCAAACTTTCTTTTATTAAAATATGATAATCGAGCTTGAGAAGTACTTAAGAACGTTCATGACAAATGGGGCTGAATAACCAGAAATAGATCTCATGTGACCTATCTGTGGTTCCTGTTCCTAGAGAATGACCGATTCAATCTAAAGCTTACTGTATTAGATTAATTTCATTACTATTAAAATAACTCATTGTTTGTTCAATCAACCACTCCACGCTATCAGGATTTATCCTTATATTTCTTACATATACTGTATATAAATATATGCGTTTGATGCGTGGTTTAAAGGGTTGAATGTGAGGATATACAGATTATGTTGGGAAAACTTAATGTACTCGCACTCGGATGTTCTGCTGCACTGATGTTTTTTCTCACCCTCAGGACACATGTCGACTAGGACTTAACGTTTCCTCTTCTGTTCTTTTTTTCCACATCATGTTAGTTTCACTGATAATGTCATTTATTGCTCTCTGTGTGTGCGTGCCTGTGTGTTTTACACAACCCCTTTACCAACAGAGAGGCGCCTGTCTTTTTTATTACAGCGAATCTAAATCGAAAAATAAATACTTGAAAGAAATACGCAGTAAATTTTATTTCACGAATATCAAAACAGTGAAAAAAAACTTTTGACGTCTCCCGACATTTGTTTGATGCTTTCAATGAGCATCAACCTCAGTAGTTCATCTACACTTCGATGTTTAACTCAGGAGTCGGAAGTGATGATGATAAAATACATACAGATTTAATACATGCAAGTCTGACTGACGTGTTATAAAGTATTGGAACTGCCCAGCTTCATTTCATCGTGATCTGGAGGCATTATAGCTGTTTGTGCTACGGAAGCCTGGATGGACATTTTATACTCTGGCTTCTCAACTCTATTCTATAGAACATTAAAATATTCACTTGTTATTTGGCGTGACTACATTTTTGCTAATATTTTCCCATTTCTACGCTGAAATGTATCTGTTTTTTGTCTCAAAATTATTCTATTGAGGTCTATTGTAAATATTTTATTTTAATTATTCTCCAGGAGCTAACTGTTGAGAATTGTTTATTTTTTCTACACTTTTATAACTATTGTGTTACAAATATCAGTAGCTAGTATATTTATTGGAAATAATATGTGGCTAACTCAATTTTTAGGGCTTTTGAACCAATACAACTCAAATGCGGCCTAATAGTTTGTGTATTTACCCTGTTTTAGCAGAGCTAGCTTTTGTTGTAAATGGTTATCATCGGCTAATTCTAAATAAATTCACAATTTTTAAGCTTTGCTTTACGGGAATATATTATCCATTACTAGGGATATAAAACAACTTCAATTTAGGTTTAGTACTTTTTATACCTATTCCATTTTTCGATTTAATTATAGAATGTCCATCTTGGGATTAGCCGTGCTAAATAAGTAGATTTTTTTGATACTTTGGCTTTCTCAAAATGTGTTACAGATTGGGTACTGGTTTAACAGCTTCCTTCGTATTAATTGATGGTTAGGTAAACATTTAACCATCTAGAGCCTTTTTATTGTTATCTACATTTTTTTTATTTAACTAAGACTCGGAACCTCTGTGAATTTGGCTGACTGGTCTCTCGAATATATTTTTCAGGTTCGTTTAGATGATCCCAAAATGGCCGCGGCTGATTGTAGCTAATTTGATGTTATGTTTCACATTTAATTTTTTTGATATATACTACTACAATTTTGGTAGCTTGTAGGTACTTTAGATACATTTACAAAACCCAGTCATATGTTTTCTATTTTTTTATTTTACCAAAAATGTACGAATTTTGTAATTTAAACATAATTAGCGACACAGAGGTTAGCATATATGCTCATGAACAAGCATTTCTATAGATTTGCAATGGATATCAACTTGAACCGCGGGAAAAGCGTCTTTAATCGTGTAGTTATGTACCTGGCACATTATAACTGTCATTTCTGGTAAAAATAAAACATATTTCCAAGGTTACAGGTGGAGTCAGTCACCTAGGACTCCCAGTTGCAGTTAGATCTTGGCCTACATGACATAATGTAAGTCAGTGGACACAGTGTGTCAACAAATAGAGTGTAACCTGAACACAGGCCACAGCTGATGGTGAGAGTGTGTAAGAACTGACCTCCTTACTCGGTGTATACGGCACGCAGTGGGTTTGAGCACTAACGCAAGGAGACACATGACCAAGGACAGACAGGCAGGGAGACAGACTGAAGCAGAGACACGAACGCATCTCCATCTGAACACACTGTCTCTATGACATTATGAACGCTGCTTAGTGTGAACAGCGTGTAATGCCGTTTGTGACGCACATCCGTCGTCACTCTGGAGTCGTGTTTTGTCCAAAGAAGCGGATGAAAATAATCCACGTCTTCGCTTCACGGGCCAGAAATTGCACTGAGGATTAATGTGGGTCAATGGAAATATGAAGATGCGGATTAAAATGCTTTGTCTAATGGGATTTTTTACTTATTTTTCATTTGATGAAACAAAAGAAACAGGAACAATTTACAATATTTTTGAAGGCAATAATAAAGGTCACCAACCAATTTGCGGAATATCGTAATATTTAAAGGCGATTTTGTGCGCGCGACAAATAGAGGCCTTCAATGCGTTTAAACTATATTATTTGTGGATGATGATATTCTTATTCCGATAAATCGCATTCTTTTGACCCATTACGTTTTAATAAGAAAAAAATACCACTGATAGTTATCAAGAAACTGCAAGAAATACTTCACATATACATAGGTATTTTTCATTTTCGTTCCAGCTGCACGTTTGTGCTCAAACTTGTGATATTCTTTAAATTGGTCAAAGGTTATTGGTTATAATAAAATCTAAAGGCAGCACAGAGAGGTGTTTAGGCGCAAAATTCAGGAGTTTTTTTTATTCAGGTCTATACACTGTGATTTTCGCATAAAATGATACCTGCAATCGGAATTTCATTTAATTTACGTTTTATCTTCTAGTTAACTGTAACCCTATCTCCACATGTTTCTGTTCAAGGTCGGTGAGAAAATGAGACTGCCGAGATTCTGACATATTGTCTGGAAAATACTGCAGTAAGAAGTCCTGAAGCCATCGGTGACCGTTGGAGTAAATAACACAACAACGCATCAAAGACGTGTAGATTTA
The DNA here is from genome assembly GCA_016785265.1 of Paraplagusia blochii. Classification (NCBI taxonomy): domain Eukaryota; kingdom Metazoa; phylum Chordata; class Actinopteri; order Pleuronectiformes; family Cynoglossidae; genus Paraplagusia; species Paraplagusia blochii. The sequence goes on from JAFBJS010003002.1 coordinate 152,854, forward strand.
ATTTTTTCTTTTTTTACAATTAAATCCACGTCAACCCCCGTAAAAGAGCAGCTTTCATCTAGAAAATATGAACCATAATAAATCTTTTTGGAGAAGCTCTGCTTGTTTTTCTTTATATAGATAAATGGATCCATGAGGACAAAGCTCTGCTGTCCATGTGTTGTCTGCATGGGAAAGAGCTGCTTTGACTGAGGCTAAAAAGAACAACATCGCCCTCTAGTGCCCTCATTTACATCAGTGAGCAGCACTGCACTGCAAAGACTAACCCTCAACTCAGCTCTGATTAACTGGAACCAACAAAAACAATCAAAATCGGCTTTGGAGTTGAACATTTTGATGGGAATCGAAATTCTACGGGTTGCCATGAATTATATTTTAAGGAAAACCCACCACGATTTAGAAGAAAATCTTGCAGACAAGCCAAATTAAGTTTTTTTTTTTGTTCTTTCAAAGCGATGGGAAGTAGAGTTGGTGAATAAACGTGACCATTACAAAGGTGTTGGTGTTAGTGGAGGTGCAGTTGGGGGTTGATTTCCTCTGGAACAATTCACAGAGCAGACACCCCGAGGAAGAAGAAAGAGGTGTCTACGTTCCTGTTTGTCAGCAACACACACACAAACGCCTTGAGAGAAAAAATTTGGGGGGTTTCAAAGGAGAGTGTAATTACTGGCCAGGACCATAAAGTCATTTAGGCCAGACGTCTAGCCATTTCTATGGCTTTATTGGCCCACGTTTCTTCCTGCTTTAAAACAATTATTCCTACATGTTGGACAATAAATTGGAAATCCACAGCTGACACTTCATCCCGTCGTAAACTCTTTATGACTCGTTGTTGGTACCATTGCAAACCTAATAATTTCAACCAAAACTTTGATAAAATTATCTAAAATCAAGACTGACTTGACGGATCGTGGAAGAATCGACCAAAGTCCAGTCCGTTTTTCTGGAGTCAAGCAGCGCGTGTGCAAACAAGGCCTCGCAGAATAAAATTTGATGAGCAAATTCCCAATAAAACAGCCAATAAATGGACCAGGAGCAGTGTACAGGCAAAGGATTTTGGGCTTTTTTTAAGTTTAAAAACAAAATACTGCAAATTGTTGAGGTTCAAAGATGAGAATAGAGAGGGTTTTTTTTCTTCATCCTGTGATGCAAGATCTGTACACGTCCTTGTGTGCGTTGTTTTATCCCCAAAACAGCAAAGTTTTTTATGTTTACGTACACACACACAAACACACACACACACACATACACACGTCCAAAATTATTTACAACTACAAAGACAGTGCTCAGAAGCCAACTTTTCTTACAAAGCTGAATAACTGCTCCAGCCTCCCACCTCCAGACGGTGTAAACAAAAAATAATAAAATAAAAAAAAAACACAAGCACAAAAATAAAAAAATTCCAAAAGGATCTTGACGTGTGCGCGCCTCAGTCACCATACAACCAGTCCCAGTGCACTGGTCTGGAAGAGTTTGTCAATATTTAAGTACTTAATCCGACTAGTGTTGAAGCTCCAGTGAAGGAAGCTGAAGTCAAGGTCCACATCATGGCTTCAACGTCGGGCAGGAGTGAAATGGCACCGACAGCAGCAGCAGCGGCGGGCGGCAGCAGTGACACCAGTCCCGGGTCCTCACAGCAGCTCCTTACCGCCGCTCCTTTCTCGGGTCATTTTCTTCATTTTCATCCTCCTGTTCTGGAACCAGATCTTGACTTGTCTCTCGGTGAGGCTGAGGATCCTGGCCACCTCGTAGCGCCGATCCCGGGTCAGATACATGTTGTAGAGGAACTCCTTCTCCAGCTCCAGAGTCTGATACTTGGTGTAAGGACAGCGTTTCTTCCTGGTGGAGCGAGCGTGGATCCAGTTTGCAGCAGGGTTGTCTGTGAGAAATTAAAGGAAATGATAGTCAGGGCATGGGTGTGTTGGTAAAAGGACATATAATTAAGGAAATAAATGTAGTAATTTAATTTAGGGCTTTGGTAAAAAAAAAAAACATTCTTGGCTTTACTGTACATCCCTGCTCCCTTCCATTCTTACATGGGTTTCTTTATAGGAAGATATCTGCTCCTTCAATCCAGTCTGTGGGTATAGACCTTATCACAGAAGCCCGTGTATCTATTTTGGGTTTCCCTGTTGTAACATTTACAGATGCCTCTGTAATAACCCCTGTATCTGCTTGGATTTTCCTCTCTCTTCCCTTCCCCGAGCCGGGCTATAGCCTAAGACACTTTTATAGGTTAGTAAAACCTCCAGTTTTACACACCCAGCTCATACAGTTCTGAGGGCTGTAAATCATCACTGCCTATTTCGTTTACTTACTTGGGTCAAGTTGTTGTTGTTTCTCCTCTTTGGAGTCGCTGCAGTGGCTGGAGAGCTCGCTTCCACTCTGCTCCTGGTTCGTCTTCTCCGCGCACTCCACCGAAGCTCCACCGCAGGCGAACTCCTCGGCGGGCAGCGGCCGCGTCTCCGCTTCCAACGCGTCGCACTCGGCGGCGGCGGCGGCTTTCGGCACCGGCACGGGCATGGGCTCGGGCTTGGCCCCGTAGGAGCGACCGTTGGAGTGGAATCCGGCGAAGGAAACGTGGTTGGAGAGGGGGTCCATCCAGGAGCGGACGCCGACATATCTGCCGTCCGAGGCGGGCAGATGGGACTGGTGGTGGTGGTGCTGGTGGTGGTGGTGCACGTACGGATGGTAAATCCCCTGCGGGTGGACCGAGGACCAGGAAGAGGAGAAAACCGCGGATTTTGGTGCAAAATTGCAGGAGGAGAAGTCGACGTTGTCCCCGGTACCTGAAGGCCTGGGGGCCACCGAGTGCGGAGCCTGGAGGAACCGAGCCCCGTACACATCCTCCGGCTCCGGACCCAGGACCGCGTCCACATAGCCGTTAGTGAGCGCACCACTGGAAGACATTTTTGATCTCTTCCTACTCATATAATAGGCCCTGCACTGTTACGACAAGCTTCCCTCTATGAACAATCATGGTATTTTTGCTGGCCTGCATCTACAGGGATTGGTTACATGGATCACGTGGTCATATTTACCAATACAGCAAGTAAATCAATCCTGCCCTCGCGCTCTCTCCATAGCTCTTCCTTTGGTGTTTTCTTTCTCCTTTTTTCTCCTTCTTCTTTTTCTGGACCAGACTTAATTTCAGATTTTAGAAACAATGGAGCCCTGACTGCAGGGAAAGAATTGCTTAGAAAAATGCAAATTTTTTTTTTCCTTCTCTCTGCTGAGTCTGTGGCTGCAGGATGTTGCAACAATGTAAAAAAAAAAGACCAAGACCCCCCTCCTACACACACACACACACACACACTGAGAATCCTTTACATCTTCATGTTAGAAAATCCTCCTAATATCTTGCTGATAGCCCCCCATGCCTGTAAAATACTTTATAGACTCAACGCAGCCCTCGTAAAAACACACGTAATAACAACGCTGTAAAACAACAGACGCCGTTTACCTTCACGCAGAACCTCATATATATAAATATATGTATGTATATCTGTATATGTTTCCTTCCCTCTGGCTTTTGTTGATTTTTTTCTCCCCTCAACTTAGTGGCAGTTGTGAAATTATTGCATTAATTCCAAAGGGGGGCAGTAATGCCTTTATGTATCAATAAATGTTTTATGGTGTGTCTGTGATTATGCATGACGTCAATAAAACAAAGCAAAGATGTATATTTGCTCATAGCTTCTGGAAAAGTGTGATTTAAAGGAAAAACATCTTAAATATAATTTGATTTTTTGCAGGATATTAGGATTTTTTTTTTGCTGTTGCCAAGATAGAAGTAAAAGAGGTAGAGAATAGTGTTTATATTGTATTGATATATTAAGAAATGTACAGACTTCTGTCTTTAGACGCAGTTATAGTTGTTAATTTGCTGTTGTGGAAGTAGCTCGGGCCGATAAATGAAATAAAAATCATGTTAAGTCGCTTAATTAACCCTATATTGATCACTTTTTTCAGATGTAAAGCCAACAGCGTGTGAAATGCTGAAAAAAACACCCGCCTTGTGTTTGTTGCGGTTTGTTTTTTGAAAAAAAAATCTTACTGTTTTGTCCTGCTGCGTTCACGGCGGTGGGTTTTTGTCAACTCCGCACTTGTACGTCGTCTTCGAGGTGGGAAAACGCAGGAAAATCAAAACAAAACAAGAAAAAACGGATAAAAAGAAAAAAATATTCGGATAGTAGTTAAAAGAGACCATAAATGAAACTGATATTTCGACGTCAGTAACAGATTGGAACTCCGTTTGAGTATGTTTTTTCAGAAAAATAATATATTTTGCCGTCAGGACGTAAATAAACCAGCGAGAAACCGACGTTCCGGGTTTGGTTTTCTCAGAGTGAAACATGAGAAAGAAGACAATTCAAGGAATACATTCAATCACAGAGTCAGAATGAAAAACTACAGCACTGGACAATCCATTTATTGCAAATATTTACATGCCACAACACATGCGTTTAAAATTCACAGATGAACAACGGCTAAAAGACTCAAATAGAAAGAATTCACTGGCTGGGAAGGAAATATTACAATATTCACAATAATAATAATAACAATAATAATAATGTGCTTCTTTTTTAAAAAAAGGACCACAATAGAATACATCCATGTCTGTACGGAGAGAAGGGAGGAGAGGGGACAGAGAAGTTGACTTCTCCAATAATTTAAGAAAAAAAAAAAAAAACTTGTTACCCTGATGAACAAATAGACGGCTACGAGACGCCACACAATGTATTCAAAATGTCACAGATGACTGTGAGAGTCAGTGGGGCTGAAATAGAAGGTAAAAGGTCCAGTGTCACCAGAACCAGGAGAGGGAACACATTCAGAAAATGAAAATGAAAAAAAAAAAAACAACCCACAGCCTGCAGCTCAAGAGAAAGTGAGGTTTGAGGTCAGTTCACGGATGCGGTTTTCTCTGTTCATTTTCTTCAGCTTCATCCTGCGGTTCTGGAACCAAATTTTGACCTGCCTGTCGGTGAGGTTGACACTCCTGCTGATCTCTAGACGGCGCTCTCGGGTCAGGTACATGTTGAAGAGGAACTCCTTCTCCAACTCCAGGGTCTGGTGCTTTGTGTAGGGGCATCGTTTCTTCCTGCCACTCTTGGCTGTCAACCAGTTGCTGGTGGTCGAGTCGCTCTTACAGTCTGTGGAGTCAGAGTCAGATCAGAGAGATGGGGGTATTTTTAGCATCTGCTCACACAAGAGGAGGGGGATTCTTCACCGAGCAACCATCTCCTCACCTGCTGCTCCCACATCTCACCGCTGGGAAATAACACACACACCGCCATATCTGAAGGCGCCCAGAATAATTAATTTCCAGGAGATGTTATTAGTCAGTCATGAATGTGTGGCAGCAACAATAAAAGAGAAATGAAAAGAAACCCCAGCTGATCAAACCACACACACACACCGACACACACACACACACTCATCAATACACACATACAATCACAGTGAAACGTCACCCAAACTGAAATCAATTAATTTAATTAGAAAGTTGAAAAAACACACTAACTTCCAAGTGTAATTTAATGATATATTAACAAGGAACACCTTTCCAACCCAAAGTCATTCAGCTGTGCACATTCTGCACACTGACCCGTGCAACATCACAGCAGGAGCTGCAACTGCATCGGGGTTGCACCTTTTTTGCACAATTAATTTTTAACAATTGCAATCAATGTTTTTTTTTTTTTGTTTGTTTGTTTTGCAGAGGAAAATGGAATTTCTATGAAATGCACATTACTTAAGATTATCGTTAACTTTGATGCTGTTGGTTTTAATTTGTCGGAGGAGGGCGCATCGGAGCATGCATGCTGCATGGTAAAAACCACTCTCTGCTGCCTATAACTGCAACCTGAGAAAAGACTCTCATTAAACATTACGACTTTCGGGGTTGTTTGTGTTTTATACTTGCTTTTATGATACTACAGCCTTCTGAAAGCTGCAGCGCCACCAGATAAAAGCTTTGATTGTGGCCAACAAAACCCACCTTTCCCTTCCTGCTGCTGCTGCTGCTGCTGCTGAAGCTCAGGGCTGGACACAGGCGCCTCCAGGCTGCAGCTCTTCTCCTCACAGCCGGACTTTGGCTCCGGACTCTCCGCGGGGACAGGGGTCCTGGAGTCTTCCGGGTCGTGCTGCTGAAGGATCTCGTCACCTTTCCGTTCCACCTCCAAGGACGAGGATGAGGTGGTGGAGGATGTGGACTGCGGTTTCGGAGTGAGCCGGCTCAGCTGCATCAGTGTCGGTGTCGGGCTCGGCGGCTCGTGGCAGTAGTTTTCCTGATGCTTCCCATTGGCGTAAGTTTGGCTCAGCCTGAAATAGCCCGGAACCGGGATTTCTGGACCGTCGGGCGAGCAGGACTCGGGCGCCACATTGGGATACGAAGGTACTTCAGTCACGCTGACTTTCTGCACTCTCTTATCCGAGTACATGCAGCAGTTGCCCTCTTCCTTTATGCTCTGTGAAAAGGAACAGTTTGTCATCTGACTGGACGGCTCTATTCTGCACGCTCTGCTCGGGTCCGTCCAGTTATCTATCTGAGGTATGTACGAGTGCACGTTCATGCCCACGTTTTGGTGGCCGACCTCCCCTCTTTTGCCAAACGACGGCAGGAGTCCACAGGTTTGCATTCCGTAAGTTCCCATGTCTGAGCCGGGCGGCATGTACATGTTGCTGCCGCCGTTGGAGGAGTAGAAAGTGTCCGTCCTGCAGGCACCGATCAGAGAGTCCACCAAAAACGTGTTTGCCGCAGGAGAGCTGCCACTACTGGGGAAAGACATTTTGGGGGGCGGCTCGCTTCTTTGGAGGAGAGAGATGTCCTTTGTAAGCTGACATATCTATAGGAAAAAAAAAACAATCTCACCGTGTAAGTCAGGATGACTCCCGACCACATGACAAGCCCACCAATGAGATTTGAAAATGGCCTTGAGACGCAGCCTCCTCTGCGCCCGCACGCGCTCCTTTGCACTGCGGATGCAGACGTTGGTCAACAGCGACACCTACGACGCGGACTTGAAATTGGTTTTGCACACAACGGGACTCGAGCACCCAGGGCTGGTCAATAATAAACAAAACAGGGAGGAAAAAAATAAAACACTTTGGGCAATTATCACATTAAGGAAAAGGGGGGAGATAAGGGGGAGAGACTGCGTCTGTGCTATGACTGTGACGTGGTCTGGAAAAGTGCACAACGGCCAAAGTCACATGTGTCTTTGTGTCAGACGTTGAAAGTGTCTGTGCATTAGTTTGTGTGTGTGTGTGTGTGTGTAGGGGGGTGTTATATGGCGCATAGGCGAGAACTGCAGACTATATCAATGTAACTGCCTACATAAAATCCATTCATGTTAATGGAGGAATTTCCATCCAGTAATTCTGCCTGAATGCACCGTGGTTGATTTTTAATCAAATTTAAAAAATCTAAATAAACACATCTTGGTGGTTATTGTATGTATTACTTCCATGCACTGTTTATTTTTTTACTTTTAATTATTTTTATTGATTTATCTGGACAAAAAATGCACCAAAAGAGGCGGTAAAGAGAATATCAACAGCCAAGGACAAGGATATTCAACATTTCCTGCACCTTTATTATGGAAGTAAAATGTCAGATAAAACCTTAACGAATCATTTGCAGGTCCATATGCATGAAGGTCAACATTAGGAGCTTTACAACCACGAAATAAAGTCCAACATTGAATCCTGATAGAAATTTCTCTTTTATTATTACACACAGCATTAAATGGGCAACGTCGCTGTTTTGCATTAGTCAAAAAGTGTATTTTCGTTGAAACACAATGATGGGGAGACAATAAATCGACGGGAAATTAAGTCTCAATTATTTCTTTTTCAACAAAAGAAAAAAAAAGTATTCCAGCAATGAAAATATGTATATATTTTACAGAAAAATATTAAATTACTGTAGAAATAATGTTCAACCTGGTGGAATATTTCTTTCTTTGGTATCAACGTGACATGTTGAAAATAAACAGCGTGTTTGTGTCGCAGTAAACCTCATCTCAGTTGTTTATGAGCCCATTAACAGTTGGTTTGGAATAAACGTGCAGCATGCAAAGCAGCGACGTTGCGGATTTCACACAACAAAAATACAGACCTGGTCAAATTCAATATATATTTTTTTCATTTCTTCTATACTTCTGGACGGGAGGGGACGCTGCAGGTTTGTTATAATTATAATTATTATTATTCTACATGGGGGCCGGGGATATAATATAATTCCGATGAGACATTTAAAGACACGGACAATAGTTTTATTTTTAATTATATTCTTTCTAATTATAACACTGGTCCAAAGATTATTATACATTCGTTCAGCATTAAATCTGTATATACGGGGATATATCCTTCATGTACTCAATCATTATACTCGTTATAATATTCTATATAACATATCATTTCACTTTAAATGTAGGGATAGAAAATATAGGACAAAATGGACACAGAAACTCGTTTTTCGACGACGTGGAGGCCTGAGGAGGAGCTCGGATCAGTGTGTAAATATATATCGATATTTGACCGTATCGAAATGACACAGATGAGGTAAACAGTGAGGGTAAAATGCATAGAAATGTAAATTTAAAAAATATATAATAGTGAATATATTTCTACCACTACTACCGCAGTCCCTTGGCCTCCACTGAGTTTGTGGCCTCCAGCCACAAATGGAGGTTTAGAAAGTTCACATGACAAAGACATGGGAATCGTTACATTGCTTTTGTTCTGCAAGTCTTTTCAACAACACTTGAACATGACTCGCAAATGCATTTCCTGTCTGGGAGATAATGCACTGAAATAACTCTCATCTGTTTGCATTAAAGACACATGAACAAATTAAAATAAAATAACTTAAAAAAAAAAACAAAAACAAATATTCGCTGCAATAAAGGAATCACATTGTATATCTGCGGAGTAAAAAAATGCGCAGCACAAAAATGTTTGGATTCCAGTTGTTTAAAGCAATTAGTGAAGTTTTGTTTAAACTGAATATTTGATGTCTTGAAAATGATCATTAAATTTATATAATAAATGCATATTTCCTCTACCAATCTGGTTACCGTGCAGCTATTTGTGTGTTAAATTTGTCTCAACTCTCAGCTCATTTCCCCTCTGTGCAGTCAAAGCAGCAAAAGCCTGCCCTCGTGTGGATACAAGTGGGAACGGTCAGAGGCAGCAGCAGCAGCACAACACACAGTTGGTAACGCGATTTCACTGTAGGACATGATGACAAGCCAATTAAACGCTTAATGAAACCTCAGTTTTCTAACAGGCCATTTTGGGAAAGTGCAGCAAATAAAAAAAGGGCTTTAAATCCCATCCTAATGTTGTCGTGAAGCTCGTCCAGAGATGGAGAAGGGTGGAGAAAATAAAGGCCTAATTGTTGCTGCAGCCCAGGCCTGGAGCGAAAATAAATAAAAAAAAACACCAGCATCAGAAGAGGAAGAAGATCCATTAGGGGGGAAAAAACACATAGTGAACGCGGTGTCTCTTCCTACACTGTCACCAAGCTCAGGTTCATTAATAAAGACACACAAAAAAACACTGTGGTATATTTAGAAATCACCTTCCTCCGCAGCACGTCGACTGGCGTCTCTACCGTAATTACTGCCATTTTATACTCTAAACCAGCACATAAACTTGAAGGATTACTTATCTTTTTTTTTTCAGAAGGCGCTCCTTGTGGCAGAATTAAAATCCATTGTTCCCATCGCAGATAAGACTACAACATCTCAACAGCTGCCTAATATAGAAGAGATGCGCAGAGAGAGAAGATTCAGGTCTGTGGGATTCTCCACACATTTGTAGCCTGAAGTGAAGACTATACTGTGGGCCAGGACAGGAAAGAGAGGTCTTCTTCTTAAGATCAGGGGGCTGGGATGCCAAAGTCCAATAGCCCCCTATTTAGGCCTTTTACAGCTGCTTTTATTGTACCGTCTAGACGGTTCAAGGTTTAGTAAACAACCCAGGAAACAACCGGACCATACAGTGGACTGCAATGGCCAAATCCCCCCGTCCTGTCATGTCCAGAAGGGCTTTTCTATAGAATTTCCCGCACACCGGGTCTTCATGTCACTAAAGTACATTATTTCTCGTCTCTACTTTATTTCACACCACAACGTACATGACATGCGTCTGTTATAAATGCACAGGACAGTATACACAGGGACAAGGGGGAAATCCTACAGAGTTTATTCTCATAGTTCCAACCAGGGCCGCTGGCGTTCTGCGGTAGAAAAGAAAAATTGGTGGCGCAAATAGCGCCAATAGGCCATGAAGGGGGGAAAATAAATAAAATCAAAATGGAAATCACTGTAGAAGTCTGGGGTTTAGATTTGAGGTTTTTGAGAAGAGAAATTAGTCGAGATATACAGAGGAGGAAGAGTCTGTGTGTGTGTGTGTGTGTGTGTGTGTGTGTGTGTGTGTGTGTGTGTGTGTGTGTGTGTTTCTCTCTATCTTTGTCTGTGTGTGTGTGTGTGAGTGTGTGTGTCAGAATATCAGAATAAAGGGTTCCCGGTGAAATACTGTAGACGATCTCGGTTCAGCTTTTTCTCCTTCATTCTTCTGTTCTGGAACCAGATCTTCACCTGGCGGTCTGACAGGTTCAACATCCTGGAGAGCTGCAGCCTCTTCTCTTTGTTAATATACACATTGAAGAAAAACTCTCGTTCAAGTTCTCGGATCTGGTATTTGGAGTAAGGACATCTCTTCTTCCTGGACTTGGTGGACGGAGCTGCAAGGAGGAGAGGAGAGACGGAGACAAACGTTGACAGACGCGCAGATTTTTGACGTGGAAAGACTTGTTGACATGTACAGAGGCTTTTATTTATTCAGCCCAAGCACAAAGGCCTCCATCTCTGACGCACACACACACATGCTGAAGGAATTTGCATCAAAATGAACTTTACTGCACTGATTTAACGCATACTGCGGGGTTTTCCCCTCACATTCTTACACTGTTGCACACATTCTGCCGATTTATTCCTTATATTATCACATCACGCAATGTTAACTTTATTTCAAGAGCATTCCCAACACCCCCCTCCCCGCCCCAACTCAGTGGACAACATTGGACAAACCTCTTAGCCTTACAAGACACCGAGAAGCCTTTAAAACTGAGGCTCCTCGACTCTTTCAGCCGTTGTAAATACCATTACAACCGTAAAGTAGATCTTATTGGGATATAAAGGCTTTTGCATGCTTATAAAGAGACACATAACCCTGGACAGAGACAGTGAAGTCCACACACACACACACTCAGACACACACACACACTCCTATTGTCCTGAAGTGAACACCTCATATCCATGAAGACAAAGACAGGGGGACTGACAAAAAAATGATACCCACTCTGTTGACTGCTCTTGTCGCCGCAGTTGGAGGAGGATGAGTCCTCGTCCACGCTGCCCGTCGGATCCGCCTTGTGCTCCTGCTCCAGCTTGGTCAAAGCCTGGGTCTCTGCACCAACACGGGCAGTATCTCCACCTTCAGCCGCAGAACTAGCAGCAGCGGCGGCCGCGGCGGCGGCAGCAGAAGCACAGTCCGTCTTTTGTTTGGGCACCTCCGCGCTCAGCTTGTCCGTGTTAGGAGTGTCAAAAAACTGATCGAAGCCTTGCGGGAGAACCCCGTTTCGACCCACACTGGTGAAGAAATTGCAGGGCGAGCTGGTCCCGGCGTGGTGGTGGCCGTACAAGGACTCGTTCTTGAAAATGACTTCCGCCCTGCTGCTGGAGGACTGGATCAAGTCCCGGTGCATGATCTCGTCCGTAGAGTAGTAGGACGCGTAGTTGCCCCTGTAGTGCCATTTGCTGGGGTGGTCCAGTCCATAGTCCCTGAAAGCGACCTCCCGCACAGGTTGGACCTGGGCTATGTTGGGAGAGTAGGGGAAATTGACCTGGCACGAAGTGGTCTGCGGTAAAAACGAGGAGACTGAGGTGAAATCGGGCGTCGAAACGTAATAAGTACAGCTCGGCAAATACATATTTGACGCGCAGCTGCGATCATCGTATTCCGTCATATCTTTTCTTCCCTTTCCCTCTTTGCAAGGGAGGAGAGGAACGGGCGGCTCGACTGTGTTAAACTTTGTCCATCTGTAGCGCCACTACCAGCAGCGCCGCGGCCGCGTGGAAAGACACCGCCAGGGAGAAAAAATCGGAAACGTAGGCAGACCTGCAATACATCTTGATCGATTCTTGAGGTAATTGTGTCATGTGATCCAGCTAAGAAATTACCATACATAATATCAGTCATTAAAACCTGTCCGGAGAAAACTCATGTGAGCGCATGCAAGAGACTTCATTGGCTCCTGGGCTGCGGAGGAAACTCCTCTCCAGCCTCCTCACCCTATAGCCCGAGCAGAGAGAAGGGGGGAAAAATCGGAGAAATTTGTGAACCACCGTTGGAATATTTGATTTAAAGCGTCACAGCGGCTCCATCCTCGTCGTGTAATGATATGTAATGACAGCCGCAAAGGCTCATTCCTCAATCTGCACACGTTTGGAGGAGGAGGAGGTGACGGAGGAGGCAGGAGAGGAAAGGCGAGGAGAGGAGAGGAGAGGAGAGGAGAGGGGGGAGGCATGTTTGTATGTGGCCGCAATAGGCTGGAAACATTGGAGTTGACCTCCATAGGCTACTTGATGCAGAGCATGGCGATAATGGCATCCAAGGCCATGCACCGGGGGTCTGCATCACTGCCGCTGCTGCTGCTGCTGCTGCTGCATGATGGTCCGTGGTTCAGCACCGACCCATTAAGTCAGCTTTTTATTCAATACATTTAAAGGTTCACTGCATATAACGCACCCGGGGTGTCGTGATGGTTGGAAGACGCTTAAATACACACAAACAGATGTGAGAAGGGGAGGAAAAAATGAAATCAGTGTAAGACACAAAACCCATCCTGACCCGCAGTGAGTTGCAAATCGCATATGCACCAATAATAAAGCAAAAAATAAAAAATAAATGAATAAAATAAACCCAAACTGCAGAATAGATCTCAAACCAATCTGGATCCTCCTGCACACCATGCAAACGACTCCTCGCGCACCTTAGTCCCGCGGCCTCTCTGCAACAGAATGCCAAAACATTTGTTGCCTCGTTACTTTATTACTTTCGCCATAATGTTTCCTGCAGATGAGCGCGTCTCCAAACTGCCAAATCAAACAGACCACGGCATGTAAACACTGCAGATGCCTTAAAAAGTTGGATTTAGGTCTCACTGAGGAGCAGAAACCAGGCCATGCGCAAACATGAATCACCAAGAACTGCATTGCCAAGTCCAAAAAATGTAGCAGTGACCGTCTGTGGTCTAGGTGATGTCCAACAAGAATCCAGCTACAAACCATTGCGCCCGAATCCTTTTATTGCACCTAAACAGCCATGGCTGCAGTGTTCAGGGCCTGTGTGTGTCTGTGTGTGTGTGTGTTGGTGGAGCCCAGTTAACTCCACTCTGCGGACAACAACAACATCACTAAGATTCGACCCTCATGTCCATCCACGTGAGTATGATGCTTTAAATACATTTGCTCGATCGTTAACTTCAGAGAGAAGATACTTTAATTGGTAGGAAATACTCCACATCTGAGGCTCGTGCACTCTAGTGTGTGTGTGTGTGTGTGTGTGTGTGTGTGTGTGTGTGTATCTATTATTCATCAGTGTGTGTGAAAGAATGGTTTGACTGTGGTACAACTGGAAACACAGCTGTGATGTTGGAAGCATTGTAGATTCTGGACCAAGGACAGAAATAGAGAATTCCTCAGTGCTTTGAGTTTGAAGGTCACACACACACACACACACACAGACACACACACACACATTTGAAGAAGCTCAAAGGCGACTTGGTTTATTGTTATTGCGGGTAAAATCTGCTTTGTTCTCCGCCTTTTTTACCGTTTTCACACTAAAATAACACACAAACAACGAAAACTACGCTAGCAAATATTTAGCATGTATTCAAAAATGTGTTTATTTGCTCAAAAATGTGTTATACATTTTTTCTTCCTGCTTTAGTCGCAGTTCTGGAGACCTGTTGCTGGTCTGTTGTTGAATAACAGTTAAAGTTTTGATTTGAGGTTTATTTTTATTGTTTTGTTTGAGTCGTTCTTCCTTTTCTTTTTTCGTTTTCTAGTTTCTACATGTTAGGTTTGCATCAACGCAGATAAGCCGCGCGTTGTTCAGCTTTCTATTGTTTTGTTGTGTCGAAGTATAATTTTTAACATGATATTACAATTAAAATCAAACAAAATAGTTCTTTATACACGTTCTAAAACTTTGCAGGAAGCACTGGCGCTGTGTTATTTTGCGTCTTAAAATTAAGAGTCTAATATAATGTCTAAAAACGCATGAAAATTATAACTTTTATATATATATATATATATATATATATATATATATGCGTTCCTGCTAGTGAATATAAAAAGGTTAGAGTCAATTCTAATTGTATTATAGTATAAAGCATTGTTTTGTAACAAATTTCTGGTTGGAATAAGTTAACATAAGATTATATGTGTTTTTAGTTTATTTTTTGTTGTTGTGTGGGCTCCAAAAACTGTTGGGGAAAAAAAGTAGTAGTGCGTTGGTATTTAAAGTCCCGAAATGAGGTGGGTGGAGAGATGGATTCCTGTGCGTAATACTGAAACAATTCACCAATCCAGAAAAAAAACACTGACGCGGGAGTAAAGTCGATATTTATTAAGTAAAAATGACCACTACCTTATGTGAAAAACTCAACTTTGTTCTGATTTTGTTGGAAGAATATCTATGTACATCCTACTAACTTGACCTTAACTTTGTTTTGGCGGCCCCACTATCCTGAGGAGGCTGCAGCTTCATGACGCAGTCCGTCTGCGTTCAGCTGTAAAGCAATAAAGCAACAAATACTGAGGGGAAACGTTAAATTGCACACAGAGAGAAAACTCTGCAAGGGCTGTTCAGAATAGTCCCAGCCATAAAAGTGGAAGTAGGTGAAAGAAGGCCAGTGGAAGACAGAGATTTAAGAAAGACAGACAAACAGCAGGCTGGACAACAGCGCGGCCTGTGTGCTGCACATGGGACTGGGGCTGGCTGTTATTTTTACTTTTTTTTTGGAAGTGGAACAGAGAGAGCGCAGAGTGTTATCTGTTAATGCGGCGGAGGAGAGATCTATCACTTCATGTTCCATTATGAACCGAGTGAAATGTTGCCGACTTTCATGGCTGCAGTGTAACAGGATGACAGTAGCTGCTGTAATGAGGTGATGATGACGAGATGATGATATAATGGGAAGGAGCTCCACTCCATCCAGGCTCCTGTGAGGGTCGGAGGCTGATTCCTCCAAAGTCACTTCCTAAATCACGGCAATCATCGCACAATAGAAACACTGGTACAGTGTCAGTCGTGAGACACCCACGTGGAAATGGGATTCGGAAGACAGTCTTTGATAAAGGAGAATTACATGATGGTCGTAGACCAGGGTGGTCAAGACAGAGGAATTCCTCCAGGAGACAAATACGCACAGAGACGTTGGGGTTTTGGGCGCATAAATCGCGCAGAGAGTAGATACAATATGTGAGGTGTGAACTGAAAATGGAATACATGGCTTCATATGTGGACGGTGAAATAAAGCAGATCCGTTTGGTCACATTGACAGATGGAGGCCATGACTGTGGCTGTGAGCTGTTGCTGCTGCTGTGTTTATGCTTGAGGAAGAATCAGGCATCTGCGTCCAAGACTGAAGCAGAACACGAGCAGAGATATTATGAAAACCTTCTATAATCCACATATGTGTCTGTTAGATGTTAGGAGTAACTACAAGTGTGTCAGTGAGTTTGCGTAGTACTGACGCAAAGAGAAAATACACCTGGTTATGGTCTCCTGGTTAAAACAACGTAAAATCGTCGAATTAAAACGATAACACATTTATACAAAATAAACAATACATTTTAAGATTTGTTACTTCTATGTATGTTATTATTACTATTTGCGTAAACAACGCAACCGCGTAGCTTTTCTCCCTTGCGCTGCCGCAATCTATCGCGTTTTTTTGCCATAAATCCCTAGAAATATAATCGAAATAATCTGTAAATATATATACTTTACAATTGTAATGACCTGTGTTTGTCTTTCAAAGATAAAAATACAGAAAACCGTAAAGAAATGAGCAGCAAGCGCTAAGGGACTGTCTGACTATTGTCGACTCCGTATACATACTGCACGCAGCGCGAATTACATGACAAATGTGTAAAAGTAAAATAAAATGAGACCCATAACGCACCACCAAGTAGCCACACGTCATTTAAAATCTTCTTTTATTTATTTATAAATGTTCTCAATCTCAGTTCGTTTCTACTTTACAATATCTATATAGTTCGTGCGTAAAAAGAACGCTCCAAGGGGCGCATTCACATATTTGTTCACCGGTAACATGCTTCCGTTTATTATTACTTTACTTAAAAATGAAATCCAAACGTTAAATCTTTTTTAATTAAATATTTATCAAGAGTCTTTAAGAGGGGGGAGGGACAGGGATTTTTAAGCAATAATCATTTCGATGCATTACTGTGGCATAAACCCATAAGACCGGATACATTCAGGTTTTGGGGGAACACAAAAACAGAAGGAAAAAGGTGACATCAGTCGAAATACACGCTTCACTCAGCACAGGTACAAGGTTGATTCACGTAACACAACGGACGTTTCACATCCACAGACTCACGACGGTGGACACACACTTGCAGTAAACACGTTCTACCACTATTTCCGCCGCATTTTCACTCCACACACCGACCTTGAATGTGGAAGCGGCCACATACAGATCGAACGGATATTTTTTTTTTTTTTCATTTTAATTCATCTCAAAGCAGACTTTTACAATAATACGACAGGAGAGAAGACATGCAGCTGTAATATATACCTTTAATATAATTCTAAATTTAACTTTAATCCATCCGTAAACATGAACTTGACTGTTTGCTTCCACATAAAGGCCTACACGACATGCGCAGGACCGTCATACAAAATACAGGAAAAAAAACAAGACACAACATTGATGCTGTTCAAAATCGACCTGATATTTGTGCTGAAAAAGAGAGAGAAATTCATCTTTGAGGTTTGTTTCAACCGCGTATTACGGCGCTTCTGGAACACCAGGGCCTCCGTGCGGAATTGTACAACTTTCAGTCCTCAATAAAAGACCAAAATGCATAACATCTGTTCTCTAAAATGTGTGCATTTGAAGGAAACGCTATCTTGCATTTGCTCCACTGCGATCTGGTAAAGAATGGACTATGACGTGGCTACTAAACAGCCATTTTACCAGTATGTGAAAATACAAGTCAGCGCCCCGAACTGACATGGCGCCCGCCGTAGCTGCTGCTGCTGTTGCTGCTGCTGCTGCTGCTGCTTCCATGTTTCAACATGACATAATCTGTGCTGTTCTGTTGCTGGTCACGATCAAGTCCAAAGGTCATCAGTACGCAGAGAAGGCCTGGTCGCGCAACATCAGGCGCTTCTTCTTCATCCTGCGGTTCTGAAACCATATTTTCACCTGCTGGTCGCTGAGGTCCAGTCTGTCTGAGAGTTCCTTTCGTTTCTGTCTGTTGATGAACTCGTTCATCATAAATTCATTCTCAAGTTCAGCCAGCTGAGGCTTGGAGTAAGGCTTCCTCTTCTTTCTGATCCTCACCTGCGACGAGCACCACGGGGCGCCTGCAGATGGTGAAACAAGAGGGGTTAAAATAAAATCATCACATCGATAACTTTAGTAAGAGTTACATCGACCTGAGAGGGATAAATATTAATGCTGTGAAAGTGCTTTTCATGACCTGTTAAGAAATATGGATGGCACGACCCGGAGTGAATGGAAAAGCCGGCTATTAATATTATTATTATTACTAGGAACAGTAGCTTTTGACCAGACATTGTAGAAGCAATAAAATACAAGAAGATGAGACGTTCACTGACCAGTGGAGTCCTAGACGGTCACATGATCTGCCAGTGAAAACAATGTGTTCTAATATAAAGGTGTAATATTATCAACCAATAAAATCAATCCCTGGCTTTCCAGCTATAACCGCTGATATAAACAGCCCTTAACTCACATCTTTAAAGAGACTCGGAGTATTTTTAATCGAGTAATGTCAAATTGTACACGTTTTTCTAATGTAGAAAAACAAACAATAAAGCCTATACTTGACCTTCAGCATAACTGGTTCTGGAGCATGTGTTACTCGTTGGTGCGAGGTGATTGTGCTCCTGCTTGGTGCTGTTCACACTGAGCGGCCCTGTTGACTCTGGATCCGTCTGGGCCGCAGAACCGTGAGAACGGCTGTGTAGCTCCGCGTATCCGCCGTCACTCAAGTGCTCCCCGGCGTAAACATCATCCTGTCTGCCAGGCGCTTCCGCCTTGGGCTCAGTGTCCTGAAAGCACCGCAGGGATTCCTCCAAGTGCGTCCTAACGTGGCCGCCGGAGGAGCCGCTGTTCCCGGAGAGAAAGGGCGGACAGTAGCCCCCGAAGGCGCGGCTTTGTGCTGCTGCAGCAGCTGCAGCAGCTGCCGCCGCCGCTGCCGTAGGCGGTGGAGGTGCTGGAGCTGGTGGTAGTGGTGGTGGTGGTGGCGTTGGTCTGGACGTGCACGAACTTGAGGAAGTCCACGGGAGCGTGCACACCTCTCTTCTATTGTAAGGGATCTGATGCAGCCCGGGTATGGGGGCTCCATTGCCCCGCAAGTTGGAGAAATACAGCGACTCAGGTGGCGCAAAATTCAAGAGCGAACCAACGTAGCCAGGATTTAAGGGATTCCGCTCGCACATTTCCATGGAGCTTCCCTCAAACGCTTCTTGCAAAGCCTTTTAGCAACTCCTGAAGAATAAAGGGAAGGTAATTGTTGATTTGTTAATACGCCGTCACGTGATATGCAAAATATGTCGTTGCGCTCCACCCTTTCGCTTCCAACACTGCAAAGCAAAATAGTCCACGAGGAAATATTTTTTTGTGTTTGTTGGGTGGAAGGCTTGAGTGAAATTGTTGCGGTCTTTACTTACGCAGAAAAACTGTTTGGAATATCTGAGGAGCTTTTACTCCGCGTCAGTGTCAAAGTCAGGAGGTCCTCGACTGAAAGCAGTGATTTCATTTCAGCGCTGCGAGCATGAACAATAACAGCATGGTTCCATGGACGGAGATCCATAGGCTATATGAGGTTAAGGTCCTTAAATGCACCACGGAAGATTCAGAAAGCAATGCACACCTCATGACGACACGTTAAAGTCATTATTATTATCAGTACACAATTATTCTTTTTTTTTCCACAGGAAACAAAACAACAAGAAGACTAGTAACCGCCCCCAGAGTCATAAAATCTCCTCTTTCCCACATTAAGTCTCATAAGCTCCACACGTTGGAGCCTCATTGCTTTAATACAAAGTACACTGTAGCCCCGGAGGTGCTCACTCCTCATACTGCCCCCTCCCTGGTAAACAATGCGGCCTCTATTCGTTCTTGCGGCCGTAGGCAGAAGTGGATTGAGTAGCAACACATATGATGAATATCTGTATTTTTAAAATATTCACGTCGACTTTGTGATAAAAGAAGACTTTGTTCCGCAGCGAGGACCTTTACAGGCTCAACACCGCGAAAAAATTGGGAATATAAAGGATTTTCTTTTGAATATTTTTCCGTAAACCACCTGTCACGTCCAGAGCGAATTCACTGGTATTAAAGCCATCTTCAATGATGCATTCAAGGATTCTGTATCCTGCGAGACGACCATTTACAGCGTTAGACAACGCCAAAAACAACAACGACATTTAAACGCAACAAACCTACTGGACGCAATGCAGCCAATATCTGAAAAATTGGAGATTTGGCCGCAATTTGTCTTTACTTTTATGTAATTAAATGTATTGTCATTAGTTACAAGTGTTGAAAAAGGCGACTTATTTGAAAAAAATAATTATAAACATTTCTTAATGTTAAATACACGCAAAAGCGTCGTGTCAGTTCTCGTCCACAACAAAATTATATTAAACTATTAACAGTTGGCATTACAAATAATTTGTCTGATATTCTATAAAATTAAAGAACTAATCTGTATTTATTTACTACCATATCCACGGTGCAGTACAATGGTATTTTGTCATTTGTTTTTTCGGTGTGTGTCCCGCGCGCACTTGTTTCTAACAACCATATACAACATTAAACTTACTATAATTATCATTTTATCCTGCTTCTTGTAATGGGGAATAATGTGAATGTCCGACCTAAGTTATCAGCCGTTAGCACCAGTAAACACTGGTGTGTTTACTGTGTGGGTTTCGATAGCGTGATTCTCAACCACTCGCTTATGTCTGCCCTAAAATGTAGAACATATTCTTTTATTGTTGTAAACTATATTTTTTCTTGAAAAAAATAAATGAAATAAAACTAAATTTAAAACCATCCTGTGTGTGTGTGTTTTTGTACTGCTGCTAAAAAGACTTAGAACCAACGGGTTTTGACACTCGTCGACCGTTGAATATTTTTCCTCCCTCCTCCATTTTGATTACTGCTAAACAAATCGTCCCCATTGTACAACCGGTTGTTAGCCTCGTGTGCAAACTCTATTCTCTGTTACCTTTCTGCTGTTTAGGGTTCAGTGTACTTTTACAAGGCTCGGGAATTTGGTCCTAATGAGGCAGAACCCCATTCGCCAGTTTTTACATGAAGTTATAATGGAAAGAGACATTACCTGGTCATGGTTAAAGTGCAGTCAAGTATCTATACAGGTATCTCCTGAGTTTATGTTCATGTAGCCTGAATATGAAGCGTGTGTCGGTTACTTTAGCATTCGTTAACGTTTGTAAACAACCATTAGTTTTAAAAAGGAGTTTCTAGACGAAAAACAAAATAGTTTTCAGTTTTATATTTTTAAAACTGGAATGTTTTCTCGTTTGGTTTCCCTCCAGGGCGTCAACATTCATTTAAATAACTGTTGTCATTCCGAGGTTTGGAAAAAATATGATCATCTGATTATAAAAATATGTGTTTGTTGCAGTCCCAGTGGCTAATTGGATACAATGCTAGTAAGTAAGTGTTTATTCGCATTCCTCATTCTCATACCTCCCAGGTCCTGGTGAAAATATTTATTTCTATATATACTCTGATACCTCCCACTTGTTGTACTTGAGCAGCAATTTCGGGTTAAGGTAGACAGAAATGTGTTTAAAACACTAATATGCCCCATTAAGCAAACACTCTGACAGTTGCGGCTGTTCTCCAATGGGTGGCAGTATGGGCTCATACATGACCTCCCGTTTCTGCCATATTGTCATGGCTGTTGTACTCGCCATTGTTTGTCAGCAGCTACGTTTAATTCTTCAATTAAACATCATCAGCGCTTCAGCGATCACCGAAGCAGCTACGGATTTACTGCCCCGGATTAAAAACAGCGATAATTTCAGCAGCCGAGGGAGAGAGAGCGCGGCCACGTGATCACGTGGCGTAACAGCACCGTTGGTGATGAAGGTTAAAGACAAGATCACTCTCAGTCACGAACATGAGACTGGGCTTGATGCTCTTCACTCCCTGTAGCTTCAGGGTCTGTCAGACTTTTCAGAGTCAGTGTTTTAAGAAGGAAAATGCCTCAAAAACAAATGGTATACTTTCATTCTGATGGGTGTTAATAATATATATATATGATATATATAACAAATGTAAGGGCGCAATATTACAAATTTAATATATGAATGTAACATATATGTTTTATTTCTCATTTCGTAATATGCTGACTTGATTTTCTACACCACATCAGAGAACATAAACACCACGCAGCGTTGACATGTTCCTCCACAACGGTTCACACACTATTACACACAGACGCTAAGACTGAGCCTTCGAGAAAACCTTAGGGATTATAGAATATATATATATCTTTCTTTAAATAAGTTGATGATTTCTTGTCAAGCAAATAATAAAAATATGGTCATTTGTGTTTTCAACGTTTTAGATTTGATGTAAATAAGGAGTAGAGGATGACAATGGTAGATAAAATATTACTGTATTTTGACCGTACGTTTGTCTATTTTAACATTGAATCAGGATAAAACGTTCTTAAATTAACCGTTTAACTGAAACTTTTGACTGAAACAGTAACTTAGATGAATAGGCACATTAGTCAGATTTTTTCTGTATTAAATATTATTTTAAACCGTAAATACATATGTGTAACGTCGTGTACAGATACAAAGTTTCGGTTACTGTGCAGATGGCAGAGATTGTTCACCAACAATAAAAACAAGTTGTGAAAAAAAACACAGCTTTTGACTTTGATTTAATCTCCATAATATTTATCTGCATTTTTACAATACGGTGTATTTTAGTGTGATTATTGTGATCAGCTATGCTTCTTATCAACGCATATAAATGCATTGGTATTTTAACAAAAATATTTTAAATCAATTATGGGGCGGGGAGACATTATAAACGCTTAACTTTAAACACAGTGATGTAAACTTTTTGTAAATTGGAGTTGTTTCATTCCATGTTTTGTCAAGATGTGTGAATGAGAAACTTATTCTCATTAGAATTCTGTTAAATATCGTATCTAATCTAAATAGAAATACATATGGCCTATATGTATTACTGGTGAAGGGTATGGTATAGCAACTTCTCGCTAAAGAGCACAGCGATACAGAGTAGAGGATTTATCGTGGAAACATCTGAAAAAGGGAAATGACTGCGACTGTATCAATAATATCGACATTAACTAAACCAGGATGCAGAATGTGAATCGATGTTGGTCAAATGTGAGCGCAGATATTGAATAAATCGACAATGAATGGGAGAAAACACTGGGATGAAAAAAAAGGAAAAATACACGTTTGTGCTCTTCTCTGTCGCCTAGACTTCAATGTTTTGCTTCTTTTGCAGCGTTTTGTCTCAAAAAACCAGCCAGACTCCCCCAATTAAAAAAGGAGACGTTTTAGTGTCCACTTTTAGTGTCTTTTACTGCTTTGCGTCCTCCTTTAGTGCGTCAGGAGCCAAATTGAGGATCCCCACAGTCTGACTGCTTTCCTCGGGCCCTTTGAAGGAAGCCATCCGCCGTCTATTGTCCTTGGTAATAAACTTGCCTCCTTCTTCCCTCGTTCAAGTTCTTTGGGCCCAGAAATGTTGTTGCTTCCATTCCTTCCTTTCCAAAGTGTTGAAATCCCTGCAGATCATCGCGTGGGTGGAGGCCAAAGAATGTGTGTGCGTGTGTGTGTTCACACAGGATGTACAGACGTATAGTGAATTTCTGCTCTTTATGTTTAGTTTCGACAGGAGAGTGAAGGGAAATCACATTCATATGTGGGAGAGGGGGAAACATGTCACATTAGTTTCTTCCTAAAATGACCACCATGCGCCAGAAGGACAGTCTGTAGACCTGGACCTTGACCATCCCCGTTCACAGGTAAATATATACGATAATCCCACTGTAGACTACTATCCGTTATCAACTACTTTGATTCGGTTTTTAGATTCCCCTAAAATTCCATTAAAACACACCAGAAGAAACTAAATTGGTTCAGAGAGGTAAAGAATCAGGATCAGTAGTGGTTATATATAAAAAACATAAATTCTAATTTTAATATAAATGTAATTTTGAAAAATATACAGCAAGTGCGTTTCGAATGCGCGTTCTTTTACATGTGTTCCCACCAAATACTGTAGGTTAATTTGGGATAAGATCATCATGTAACTTTTTTAAATTTAAATAATTCACAAAAGAGGTTCTTTAGTAACTCGAAGAAGATAAAATATCGTTTCCGGAATAACAATTAGTGTTCACTAGAATGGCACTACGTCAGGACTCGGTAAAATTTTGGATGAATATGATGAAAATGTTTTTTTTTTTCATAGTAAACAATAGAACAAAGTAAAAAT
Organism: Paraplagusia blochii; assembly: GCA_016785265.1. Taxonomy (NCBI): domain Eukaryota; kingdom Metazoa; phylum Chordata; class Actinopteri; order Pleuronectiformes; family Cynoglossidae; genus Paraplagusia; species Paraplagusia blochii. Next base: position 176,747 of record JAFBJS010003002.1, read on the forward strand.
GTTATGCATATGCACATGTGCACATATATGTGTGCATACATAAATACATACTGATATGTGTAAATAAGATACGTGCAAAAGCATACTACTGTTAACTTTAATCAGAAATCCACTCTATCCATTGCTAAAGTGATAAGAAAGTATTCCAGCTAAAAATGTCTGGGTTTTGGTGCAATATTTACATAGTGTACACAGGCCCATTTCCGATCATTGCAACGACCACTGCAGTACTCTTATGGTACAGTGTGTTTGCTCACTGCATCAGAAGAATAATGGATGATGAGAAAAAACTTGTACAGTCATGCTAGCATTATGCTATATTTGCTGGGAATTGTGGATACTTTAACAAAATCTACTTTTTAAAGTGAAAATATTTATTACTTCAAGTTGTCCTGTCGATGCCTTTACTAAATTTTGTTTTAATTTTACAAACCATACATGATCGTGTATATATGTGATATGTATAGAGCTACAACATAGTATTATATCACTATATTATACACCTATTATTTCTTGGAAGAGTACGAATATGAATACATACAGCTTTTAAAAATATTTCTGAGGTATCTGTCATCTCAATTAAACAACGACAATCCACGTTTTTGACTCTCAATAAAGCAGCAAAAATAGTGTCTAAAACCACGGCGATAATTATTATTTTTAATGCTTTTAACATTTATTATAATATTGCCCACAATGTGTTCTTAGATGACCTACATATGACTATATTTTTCGCTTACTAGACCATTATAACCAACGTTAAACTCAAATCTATGCATCTTTCGTTCCTTTACATATTCTGCCATTTTGGACAACCTAACTTTGTTTGTTTGACGTCCATATTTGTCCATATTTCCTACATTTTGGCCTAATAAAGGTACGTGAAATACTATCACATACTCGAAATTATTTCTGTGGCTAATAATTGAACTCTCAAAAGTACTACTTTCGGTAGTATTAGTTAATAATGTTGTTATTGGCCGTACCTACTAGCCGAAACAACTTTGTGGCTAACGTTAGATTATATATTTATATATTTTCAATGAAGCAGAATCAAATATGCTAACGTAGCCATTCTAATATATATTCGTTTATGTATCACATTTAGTGTGTTAGCCTTTACCTAGCTATATGTAATAATAAGTTTTAATTATTAATTTTGATTATACACTTCAAATAATTCAGAGCTAATTTGTTAGACTTGAGGCTAACAGTCTTGTCCGCACATCACTAGCTAATAAAGTCGTAAAGTTATTATCTAAATATTGTCATTATTTGGCAGAAATTTAGCCCGTCATGATTCTCTAAAGTATTTTATTCTAGACCAGTATATATATAGTATATCACCAGTGTTGTGAAACAATTTGTTGAAAGGTTGCCTGTTAGCATCAAATGCTAACTTTGGACCATTTAAGACCTAATTTCCTTCTGTTTTTTTATTATTATTTTAAGGGTTTATTTGGAATCATATCGAGACGATTTGAGTTTTTTTGAACAGAACAGACATCTGTTTGTAAAAACATCGTCTTTAACATTGATTGAAAAAATATCAATAAAATATCGTCATTGTATCTATTTTACCGCAGGGTATTTTGAGCCCCTTGCTTTATCTTGCTTTATCACGTTTTCCAATTAACACGTAAAAGCAGGTACAGTAACTGCATGTTCTCTCTTGTTCTAGAACTACTATACATACATTATGTTTGTTTATGGGCGAAACAAACGCTTTTGGAAATGCTATGACTTTCGGTTGCAGACGAAACCTTTCGTATTTCAACATTTAAATCGACAATTCAAGTTTTACAGGTCGAAAACTGAGTGAATTCCTTGCGTTAATTCAAACGATACGGTTTGGTCGAAGGGGAAAAGATGTCGTGAGAATTAATTTTATTCCCTCGTTTCTTTTTAGCCCAACTGTCTTCTTTCCCCCTCATTTCTAATCGTTCTATGTGTATATTTTTAGCTACGGATTATTGAAGAGAAATATATGGGAACAAAGTCAGCAGTTAAAGGGAAATACGTGATGACAGATTGAATAAAAACATGAGTGGGTTACATGGTTTCCCACATTAATTACACATTGAGGAGGAAGGGTTGAAACCACACGTTAAATCTATAATTAACGTCCACATTAATCACTGTGTAATCCACAATGTTTACCACCGTAAGGCATCTTTATCTTGCCACAAAATCTTCTCCAACCACATGGATGCCAAAATGTGTAGCTCTACAACAACTAAACTACACCTTAGTCACGCGAAGTTGTTTATTTAGTATTGTGAATTTGGGATTAGATTTTTTCTTATACCTTATTTCCTCCCCTTTATCTAGTTGCATTAACCAATAGTAGCCACTAGATGGCAGTCTCTGTTAACGTATCGGACGCGTACTGCGCGACGTTGAAGCATACGGTGGTCAGAACAGACACTGTTGACTTCTGACATGTCCAGACTGTTCCACGGGATAGGCGTAACTCCTGGTTTTTGTTTCAGCCAACCAAGAGCACATAGTTTGACCAATCAGCTGTCAGATGACTGAGACCAGTTGATTAAACCCGTCAACTCTATTGCGTGTGCTAGGTTGTGGCTCTTTGAGGAACAGTTTGACTATGCGTGTTTTACAAGTATTAAAATGAATTAGCCGAGATGCAAAATCTAAGAATTATTTCTCATTTATCTCGTGTAGCTTTTTGAAAAAAAAAAAGAAACAAACAAAAAACAAGAACATTCAGTATGATTTACAGAAGAACAAAAAACAAATAATTGCTTTTAAGTTTTGCTTATTTTTTTTAAATCACATAGGTTTCTTGCCAAAAAAAAAAGGATTGTTAAGTGTGTGTTATGGGTTACACTTATATACTAAGTCTATATTAGATGCAGTTAATTTGATCCAGTTGGCCTACAGCGGTTAAGCAAGTGGACTTGTGTCCATAAGGCGTAAGGTTCTAATCCAGCAGCTGTCAGGTTGCCACTAAGCATAGCTAAGAGCATAACTTCAGGTGGACAGTATAGTGCAGTGGGATTTGGGTGGCAGTCGTGGAGACTGCTGACCTTAAGACCCGCTAAAAGTATATAAAGGTGAATGAATGAATGAATCATCAAAACATCAAAGTACAGACTGAATAACAACTCTTTGATTTATCTGCTCCTTATCTTCCAGGTTGAGACTTGGACTTCAGGAATTACACACTGTTTCCAAGTTGCATAACCCATAAATAAAAATTGTTTTGATGGTGAGATGTAAAAACACAGGAGAAAATACAAATACATTAATATATTGATAAATACATAAAATGTACAATGCATAACTAGTTAGCTAGGAATATATAGCTACATAACTTTACAATATGTGCAACCAATCTGAAGATGAATTGACTGATGGGTAAAGTAATGCGTAGACAGACAGACAGACAGACAGACAGACAGACAGACAGACAGACAGATAGATAGATAGAAAGATGGAGAGATACATAGAGAGATAGATAGATAAAATACTAGAATCAATTAAAGCAGTATGCGATCATATATAGTGTTGGTGTCATATATCATTTATAGTGTCTTCAACGGTACTGTGTTCTCTTTCTTTTTTCTGTTTTTGTCTGTTACAGATTATCAGTGACGTTATCTAGATTAAAACGTCCCAGTTTATAAAATATCCACTAGATGGCAGTAATTACCCATATACACAAGTTAAACATTGTTGAACAGCCCGATGGTGCTAAGGGTGTCAGTAGTGTTAGCTTTGTCTAATTTGGTGTATGAGCGACTCCTTAAATAAAATACCATGTGATGATGCTTTTGCTTTTAACATATTACTTCATAAGATGCTAATCCAGGGATGATCTGCTACAATATTTGTGACACCAACATGTTTAGAAGCTGTAAATTTGCCAAGGATTAGAGCTTGTCACTGAAAATGCCCTTGATGTCAGAGTCAACACCTCTTGATCTTTACCATCCTTGAATCTAGTGCTGTTTTTAATTATCCTGAATGAGTCCCTCACTTCCTTTAGAAAATGTTTTACGTGTAACAATGAGGCAAAGGCTCGTGTTATAGCGCCTCCCACAGGCCATGGAAAGTCCCGAGTTCAGTGATGAAAAACACAACACAAGAACAGTAGACAAAAACTGCTGGCTTCTCCATTAAGGATTTACAAGTACTTCATAATCCATAAAACATTAGTTTTATGAAGCTGACTTAAATGAATCATGGTCCCAAAATGTGTCCTGTTGACTGAAGAAAACAAAAATATGCTTTTTACATATATTCAATCATTGATCTTATCTGTTACTTTTCCAGCTAAGGTGAAGGGAAAGGTTTACAAGACAGTTGTGAGATCAGCCATGGCAAGAGGCAGAGCTGGAGGTGGTGGAGTTAAAGATGCTGAGATTCTCTTTGGGGGAGACAAGGATGGACAGGATCAGAAACGAGGTAATCAGGGGCACAACACAGACAGGAAGGTTTGGAGAAAAAGCAAGAGAAGAGAGATGAAGATGGTTTGGACATGTTCAGAGGAGGAGACAGTGATTATATTGGGAGGGGAATGCTAGACATGGAGCTACCAGGTAAGAGACGAAGAGGAAGGCCAAAGAGGGGATTTATGGATGCGGTGAGGGAGGATATGGAGGTGGTTGGAGGTGGAGTTGAGGGTACGGAGGACACGGTGAGATACAAATTGTTGACTCGCTGTTGCAACCCCTGAAAAATGGGATAAGCCGAGAGGAGAAGAAGAAGAAGATCTTATCTGTTACTTTTCCTCAGGGGTAGCACTCTCCACAACTGCCACCCAAATCACATTGTGATCACCATACTGTGAGCCTTCTTGTGGGTGGTGGGCATAGGCGTAGCCATGGGTGGGCCTGAGCCCACCTACTTGTCAGTCAGGGCCGCCCCATCCAATGAGAGGGCTGATCAAACTTTAGGGTTGGCCCACCCTAATTTGTTCGGGGCCCACCCATTTCATGGGTTCTGGCTACGCCCCTGGTGGTGAAACCACTAGAGGGGGTTCTTAACCTTTTTGGAGTTACCGAACGCCACCAGTTTCATATGCACATTCACCGAACCCTACTTTAGTAGGGTGAGTTGGTGTGTCTTTACCTCCGCAGTGTCTTGACCCTCCGTGGCAGAGGCTCCACTGAACCCCTGAGACCGACTCTCCAAACCCCTGGGGTTCAATCACACCCGAACTACTAATTTACACAATTAGATCTGTCTGATTTCTTTCCCTCACACATGTGTCTGAGTGGATTAGACTGATCACATTCACCTGTATCTAAATTACTAGTCTCACTCCTGTCACCTGGTGCACTTGGTTTACACTACATACTGTACAACGGTGTCCATCACTCAGCTGTTGGTTGACTGTGGTGTTCAGTCTATGTTATGTTTCATTCCTTGTCTTCCTCTTCCCTGAGATCCTGGCTGCTCCTGCCTGATCTGGAGAATTCCAGTAAGTGGATAGATACGTTTTTGCTTTATGAATAAACTTTCTTAAACTGCTCCCTGTCTCTTGAGTGCTGGACTTGGTCCCACCTGCTACTTGACTCTACTGCTAAACTAACAATATTTAATTAGGTAATTAATATAACATTTCTGCATTATGGCTAAGAGTAGGTAAGGGAGCAAGTTGATGTTTTATTTCCTTTAAGAATTCTGTATTTTCTCTCTAGCTGATTATTGAAACTGTCATTCAAGTTGTATTCTAGCATTAAATTCAACATAGTGTTCCATATATTTTTTAACAGAAACAGATATTTTATGTATGTACATATATTTTCCATCCTTGTAAAGAATATTTATGAACCCATTACATGAGATAAGTAAAAAACAGACATTTTACGATATGGTCATTGTATACTTCTTTTCTCCACAATGAAATGAAATCATACTATTGGTTTATATTTTAATACAATGTGCAAATAAAATAGATTGAGCATATTCAGCCACGATTGAATGAGCAAAAACTAAGAAAAAATACATACAATACATATAAAATTGGGTTAGGGTAAGAAGCTGTCTAACACAACTATTTTTGGCACTGTGTAATAAAATGAATAGCCAATTATCTAAACCGACAGTGTAGGCTATCAGCCTCAGTACCCTTTATAAGATGTTCCAGAACTAGGGATCGTCTTGATGTCCCAGCCTGTGGCGATGTTGGTAATGCGTGTACAACCTACATCCTACAGAGGGCGCCAAAGAACGTAAGTAGTTGTCATTTAAAAGGCGGTTGTGGACAATGTGAGAGAAAGCTGGAGTTAGGTGGCTGTAATGTCTTTAAACATTCAGACCTGGTTAGAAATAAACCTCTGTACAGACATAAAGGTCATTTTCGATAAATAGACAAAAATAAAGAAAAATTAATCTTTTATCATGTGTGGTCTATACGATTAAAAAAATGAAATATAATCTGTTTACGGCGAAAAGGTAATAATATTTCATTAAGATGTAAAAAAAAATATTTTTTGGGTTAAAATAAATAAATTCATGTTTACTAATAATTAAAATGCTTAAGAATAAACCAGGGAACGAATGATGAAAATGTATTATATAATGATTTTATATATTTCAGTTTTTATTCAAAAATACCGAGCAACAGTCTTTATAAAACACCTTTCTCTATGTAGAATCCACACGTGTGCTGTTGCCCGGCACTGTGTAATAACAATAGCATGATCACCACGTCACATTGTGTCTTTGACGAATAAAGAACAAAACACAGCTACAAAATAAGAGTTCGGTATCAGCAGGTTCTACAACAGTGTGTTTAAATGTTAGATTTTAATGTAACATCGAAATCCTGTATATTATAGACAGGCGTTACCCGGGGATTAAATGGCAGAAATAGAGGATAAAATAAATAAAAATAAGGAGAATAAATGAGAGGAGGTGGATTAGTGAGGGGAGGGCAAACAGAAGGGAGGGAAACAATGGTGAATCAAAGCATGATAATATTCCTAAATGAAGAGGGAAATGTTGCTGCGCTCATTTTATTAATCAGACTTGTCAATTTCACCCAAGAGGCCAAACCCAAAAAGAGCGATCTGGAACAGACTGGAGATCAGCCTGCAGGGACGAGCATCTCTCCTCTCCTCACTCCTCTCCTCACTCCTCTCCTCCTCACTCCTTCTTCTCCTCCTCTCCACTTGGATATTATTCGTCTGACCGAAGGCCGCCTCCATCATCAAGTGACAGCCCTCTCCTATTTATTTGCTTATAAACCTGTTACAATAAATGATCATTGGAGCAACGTCAGCCGAGCATTTTAACAACGAACAGCAACCACTTTTTGATGAATGACACTTTGCTGCTCAGGCTGAGGCTGGAGCTGCTGCTGCTGCCGGTGCTGCTGCTGCTGAATGTGCTCAGGATGCTCGGCTCATTTTGAGGAGCAGTCGCTCGTCGATTGCATTCAGATTCCTCTCATTTTTGGCGTCTCGCTAATATATTTATATATAACAGGTTTAGAGGAGAAGCAAGGAAGGAGAGAGAGACAGTGATTTTGGAGAGAGTTGCTGGAGTTGCATGCGGATTTAGCTCCCGACACAACTCATTAGAGCTCCAACCCCTCGGACAAGTCTTGTGCATCTATTTTTTTTCCCTTCTTTTTTGTGTCTCACAACGCCTGGCTTAATGATGGAGAGGATAAGAAAAGAGATGATATTGATGGAGAGAGGTCTGCACAGTCCTGTCGCCGGGAAGAGGCTCTCAGACCCGCCTGGAAATTCAGTGCTGGAGGCCCTGGAAAACTCCCAGCACGGAGGACGCCTGAGCCCCAGAATAACTTCGGCGTCTCTGCATGGAAATCTCGGGGACATTCCGACCAAGGGCAAGTTCGAGATCGAGAGTCTGTTCGGCCCACAGCACCACAGCAGCGACAACAGCTCGTCGGCGGAGATTTCCTCGTCGGAGAGCAGGAAGAAGATGAGCCTTTACTCCGAAGTTTCCCAAGAATCAGACATAAACAGTGATGTGGAGGTGGGCTGCCCGGCTCACCGCTCCCCCAGCCAGCACAAAGAAAACAGCAAAGGTCGGTTGGAATTTATTTTTTTTCTTTTTACTGGGTGTTTGCATTAGTTTACACATTTATCCTGAGATGCTTTTATTCCAAGCCTGACGAGTGTTGTTGTACAGTTTCATCTTTGGTCCACGTACAAGCAAATAACATAATCATTATTTTTTTTATTATTATAATATAATAATTATTATTGATATTATTATAGAATAAAATTTATTTTCTTGTTATATTTTCTTGTTAATATTTCTTCAACATTCTGTTTTACACAAACGAAATAAATATGTTTACTATATTTAACGAAATATAATAAAATAATAATAATAACGATAAAATATTCCTAATAATAATTTATAATAATCGATAGTTTATTATCATTTGCATTGTGGTTGATATTTAATATTATATTACAGTAGTATTTATCATTATTGTTATATACAGGCAGAACAGCTCCTCAATATTTCGTTTCATATAATAATTATTACTATTATTATTATCTATCAGATCAAATTTTATAAATAATTTGTGGATTTTGTCGTTTTATTCTTTCTAATCGTCAGGCTTTTCAGACAGTAATTCAGCCACGTCCAACACCAGCTCCAGCTCCCTTTCCAACATGAACGGTAACTCCTCGGGAGGATCCAACAATTCCAACGCGGACCAGGTCAGACGGTACCGGACTGCGTTCACCAGGGAACAGATCGGTCGCCTGGAGAAAGAGTTTTACCGGGAAAATTACGTCTCCAGACCCAGAAGATGTGAACTGGCCGCGGCGCTGAATCTGCCCGAGACTACCATCAAGGTGAGAGCCGAGTGGACACAGTGTCTGTGGTTATATTCACACAGAGTGTGTGTCTGTGCTGAGGGATAAAATATATGATTATTTATTTTAATAACTATAAACTGTATTTTTCCACGTGAAAAATAATGCTAAAAGTTAGTCTTTTCATTTCAACTATTGAATATGATTTATTATTTATATGAAACATGCAGATCATGTTAATTTAAAGCCTTAAATTAGTATTTTTTTGTGAATTTTGTAATAATTCACGGTGTTAATGGTTAGCTGAGATTTATGGGGGATTGTTCTGAATCCATAGTTGTGTTTGAGCAGCATGGAGACTCAGGTTCATGTAGTGAACACCGTGCAGGACGTTTATAAGACAGCTTTAATATGACTACAGGGATGAAAGTGTGTTTTTCCAGACCCTGGACCTCATCTTCAACAAGGCACTGGTCTAAATTTAGAGCTCATGAGAAGAACACGGCAGCTTCAATATGGCTCTTGTTTTGACTCTGAGTGTGTGTGTGTGTTCGGTGTGTGTGTGTGTGCAGGTGTGGTTCCAGAACAGACGGATGAAGGATAAAAGGCAGCGTTTGGCCATGTCCTGGCCTCATCCGGCAGACCCCAGCTTCTACACCTACATGATGACGCACGCGGCGGCCACAGGAAGCCTACCCTACCCTTTCCACTCGCACATGCCGCTGCATTACTACCCTCACGTCGGCGTCACGGCAGCAGCGGCCGCGGCCGCCGCCACCGGCGCCGCCTCCTCTCCCTTCGCCACCTCCATCCGGCCCCTCGACACCTTCCGAGCCCTGTCCCACCCTTACTCCCGACCGGAGCTCCTGTGCAGCTTCAGGCACCCTGGACTCTACCAGTCGCCCGCAGGCCTGAACAGCTCCGCGGCGGCTTCCGCGGCTGCGGCGGCCGCGGCGGCTGCGGCGGCGGTGAGCGCGCCGTCCGCCTCGGGGCCGTGCTCGTGCCTGAGCTGCCACAGCAGCCAGGCGGCCAGCGCCCTGCAGGGCTCCAGGAGCGCCAGCGCTGACTTTACCTGCACGGCGTCCGGCCAAAGATCCGAGAGTGGATTTCTGCCGTACTCTGCCGCGGTGCTCAGCAAGACCTCGGTGCCGTCGCCGGACCAAAGGGAGGAGAGCGCACTGAACAGATAACTCCTGACGCAGCCCACGCAGAACACACACACACTTTCTTATCTGTCCTACATTGACATTGGGTATAGATCTGTACTTTAAACATCTCACACACACAGGAGGAGGAGGAGATTCATTTCTAATTAAATTGAAAAATCTCAGTGTGCCACAAAAAGACTCTATATCCCATCATCCTTTTCAACTCACTAAGACTTTTCTGATGGCTTGTGTGCCATTTGTGCCAGTGATCCACTTTTATATGGACTGTGCTGAACATACATATTTGGGGAAGAGAACAGTGAACTCATTCTGTCCAAAACAGGACAGGAATTTCACCAGATCTTATTTGTTTATATACAAATGAAAGTTTAAGTGGCTATAAGACTGGGTCACATCCCATAATGCTCCAGCTTGGCTACATTATACCTCCAAACAACAACTCCAGCTAATGATACTGTCTAAATTTAGAGACAACAGAAGGCCCTGTCCCTTTTTTTTCTGCTCCGCAGCAGATCTTTCTTCACTAAGGCCTAATAGACTGTGATTTTTGGACAGCCATAGCTCCTCCAACACAGGCTGCCTCTCTGCCTCTGCCTCTGCCTCTCTGTGGGGACGGCCCTAATCAGCTGAAAAGGCGCATATGATTTTTTGCAGCGCGTCTTCGGTGTCAATTTTTATGTTAATAATAAAAGGATCATGACAAAAATTGCCAATCATGTACCTAGATGGAGCGTCTTTGAATACGCGGCCGTAGGAAAGTTCCTCGTTTGGAGACACGCTGTCAAGTGCTAACAACCCGCGGAGGGAAGTCATTAGACATACAAAAGACCTGGAACAAAGCGACAGTCCTGGTACACACACACACACACACACACACACACACACACACACACACACATATAGACCAAAATGCACTGTACAGAGATAATATGTGACAAATGGCAAGGCTACATTGTGTCCACAACCCACAGCAGCCCATAAAGCCCTCGCTCAAGTTTCTCCTTTTTCGGGATGATGCGCGTGATGCATTCACTGCAGCTCGTTATGTCAGAGAGAGTATTTCCATACAGACAGTGGAGTGTGTTTCCTGTTGGAGCTCCTCACTCAGCACCCAGACAGGAGTTGGGATGAGAACAGTCTGCCTTTGCAATCTGTCTGAGGAAGAAAAATGACAAAATAATAATGATAAAAAAATAATAATAATAATGGCCACGTGCTATTTTATTCGTTCCTGTTGGGACATCAGCTGATATGTTAATTATTAAACATGTGAATCTGTAAATCGTGGATTTTTTCCTATTGATGGCGATTATTTATAGGAAACGACATTAGTGAAGCTCAGACTGGGAGATTCCTCCTTTAACTGTGAATGGTACTTTGATGGGGGATTTTTTTTCTCAATTTTGTAATATTTATTTATTTATTTATTTATTTATCTATTTGCTAAGACTTAACGTGTTATTGTTAAAACACATTGGAAGGACACTCTTGCAGCTGCTGAACGATTTGGTCCCCAAACGCACCACTAGTCCAGTTTGATGATCTGTGGTTCCAGAAAAAAAATGAGACTGATGTATGAGATAATTTTGTGATCCTCTCAAAAACAGACGTTGATTAAGGGCTGGTGAAGGAGCTGAAGTGAAAGGATGGGGGACACTGTTGGCTTCCCGTCCTCCCTGGAGTCTCTGTTGTAACTATATCACTGTATGTAAAATATCCATCACTGTATGAATTGAAATATTTTAACTTGGGGGGTAATATGTGCAATATGAAATGTAAAAAAAATCATGTTATTTATTGATCGTGTTTGTTCTTGGAAAATAAACAAAATGTGTTTACACATGATTGCATTATCAAAATTCTTAAAAAGAAAACACTCTAGTGAATGAAAAAAAATAGTTTATTGATGGTAAATAGTCTAATCAAATTAAAATATTTTAACATAATTTGTTAAAAATTTGTAATGGCAACTTTCTCAAATTTCTCACATTGGGTTTAACTTAACTTAACTTAACTGATATTATAGTATTGACCTTAACAATAACCTTTTCAATATTATCAATATAATTCTATATGTATTATAATAAATAAATTTCCATAATCACATACATAATGTAAAGATAGCACATTAAGATTTATTTTACAATAAATAAATAAACATTTCTTATATTTTATATAAAATGTTAAAAATATATAGAGTTTACAGTACTCTATATATTTTATAGTGATATATTGACTAAATATATTAAACATATAGTCATATATTATATATGGTGATGTATTGACTATATATGTAGTCATATGTTATATAAAGTCATATAATATATGTTAATATATGTTCCATATATTCATATATTGCCTATATGTATAGTACAATATAATATTTATTGTTGTATTGACTAAATATATAGTCATTTTTTATATATAGTGATGTATTTACTATAAAGAGTCTAATATATATTCATTTATTGACTATATATGTAATCATATGTTGTAAAGTCATATATTATATATATATAAAGTTATATATGACTATTTATATTTTTATATAGTGATGTATTTACTATATGAAGTCGTGTATTATATATATTTATATATTGACAATATATGTAGTCATACATTATAGATATAGTCATATACATATATTGTTTTGCAGACAGTATGTATTGAAATATTGACCCTATATAGAGAGAGCGCTCCATGGAGAGACTATATACACACACATGAATCCATCTCTATAGCTATAGATGGATAGATATAG
>JAFBJS010003004.1:8884-73659 GCA_016785265.1 Paraplagusia blochii
AAATATCGTTTCCTTTTGGCCCCGTCTGGCTCTCACTTACACTTCAAACCTACAAAAGAACTGACCAATAGAATGGCTAGGATTCCATCATCAATAATGCAATTTTATTTCAATAGGAAATATATATTTTCTCAGTGAAAATTTAATAAACTCAAAATGATGCAGAGTCATTGATTCTAACCTTGTATACCGGTCTGGTAGGAGAAAGTTATAGGCTGTGTGCACTTGAGAAATCCTTGTTGTGCCCACGCACATTTAATTCAGGTAGGAAGATTTTATAGGTAGGAAAGTTTTTTAGAACACCGGAAATTTTACTTTATTAAGGGGTATTTATCTGCCACAACTTAATGTCCGGTCTGTAAAAAGTACCAGACATTAAACCGGTCTGTGGCGCAAAAAAGGTTGGGGAAACACTGCTTTAAGCGTAGTTGTGTATTTTAACAATCATTGTTAGGCTGGTGATTAATCTACTAGCTTCATGAGGTGTTTGTTCGTTTGTACCTGGGAAGCCTTGGAAAGTCACTCGGTCTCCAGGAACTGCACCGCTTGGAGGATCCAAGATTTCCACCTTGTCTGGAGAGCTGGCGCACATGACCATGGCCTGAGACACCACTCCCCTCATCTTGGCGGGCTTCAGGTTACAGAGCATGACTGCCATACGGTTCTGCATCTGCATGGAGAAAAAATAAATAAATAAATGAATAAACATTAATAAAATAGGTCCTCTAAGATTTACAGCCCAGGTCCTTAATACACAACAGTGATAATAAATTATTTTTATGTACTTTAATTACACACATTTAGAAAGTACACCATAAATCTACACTCTCCCTTGTGTTTTCTGTTGTATCTTAACATGAAATTAAATAGGACAGATTTTTTTTTAGTGACTAATATCATACTGTCCAAAAAATAAATAAAAAAAACTTTTTGGTTTGCACTTTATTAAATGTAACACTAACAATTCAATTGTGATCTGCGTCTGGTGTTACTGATCTGTGGTCAGTCAGCTGAGGTGAAGGGTAAGGTTTACTGGACGGTTGTGAGACCGGTTGTGTGATGGATGGATTAGAGACAGGATTAGGAACAGGCAGAAGACAGGAGACAGAGCTGGAGGTCGAGGAGTAAAAGATGTCTGTGAAGATTCTCGGGACGGAGAAAAAAAAACACGCAGAATATAGGATTTTGGCAATAAAATCAAGTAAAATCTCAAAATGCTTTAAGAAAACCAGAGACATGACAAGATGAGAGTTTTTTTTGTTTTTTTTTTCCATTTTTTATCATATTTTTTAACATCTAACCAAAAATAGCATGCAAAATTATATATATATATATATATATATATATATTTTTTAAATCTTTTCAGATGATTTCAACATCAGACCAAAGATGAAATTTCTAACAACACGTCTGTCTGGTGTGATTGTACGTACCTTGTCCAGAGGTATGTGCTTGACCAGCCCACTGACCACCGTTCTGGGTGAGGCCTCTCCCACATCCACCTGCTCCACGTAGAGACTGTCAGCATCAGGATGCTTCTCTGCTGTGACAATGCGTCCAATGCGCAGGTCCAAGCGAGACACGTCCACTTTGGACTCCTCCTGAGTGGGAGCTGCCGGCTTTTTCTCAGCCTTTTCTCCTCCTGCCATTAAAGTAGTACTTTGAATGAAATTTGCGAAAGTTCAAGATTTTTTTTTTTTTTTGCAAACTCCAGTCCCAGTCAGTCAGACAGTAGCTACTCCTAATGTGTTAAGGATAGGTTTGCTTAAGCGAAGCATCTGTGACAGTTTTCATGGTATTACACCAAATGTGCATGGTATTATAGAAAATGTCTGTTGCAAAACACAGGGAATGTTGTGACCATATGGTTGGTTTTTCAAGGAAAGTTATTTAAAAGAAAAAAACACACTGCAATAAGACAACATGGGGCATCTGTCTGCGATTCGCTTTAATTTCCCCGCAAAAAAAAGAAAAAAAAAAGCTTACCAATGACAGGCCTCTGGGAGTTGGGTGAGCGGGCGAGGGGAGCTGGGGTGTGTCATGTGTTTCAAGTGATCCATTACATAAGCATCAGACAATCATTTACTCTTGTAATTTACCCAACAAATCTGAAACAGAGTTCAACGAGCTTACAGAAAATCCCACAGATAACGTTTGAGTGAAAGTGACCATGTAGTAAGACATTCTTCCTCACAGACAGAACCCATTTCGCCTGTTCTGTCTTTTTATGAACACTCATTCCAGTAGATTACGCTGATCAAATACAAGCAGCGTCTTTAATCAGGTCTCTGAGACATTAAGAAACTTTTTAAGAACATAAATTCTAATCTAATCCCTGCCTTTGATATTCAACCATGCTCCCGGGGCTAGGATTCACATGGTGGAGACAGTAACAACACCAGAGCTTCATGAGGTGAACACACTCTGGAGCAGGGGCGGGAACACAGTTTGACTTGTGGGCCACAACTGGTTCTTAAATTGGACACAGGGGCCGGGGTGAGGAACAGATAGATGGAGCTGAAATGTGTATGGTCATCTGTATGAATTGAACTACAGCTTTAGCCAAAGGGTGAGTTTTATCAGAGGCACAAAGTTACAGAGCAGGAGACCAACCCATGTCAGTAGGTGTCACACCCCTACAGCAATAAAATGATTGTTGAAAACTAGCAAGATGTTCACTCACAAAAGACGTCTTTTTAAGTAACTTTCAGATAACTTGTAAAAGGGCTCACGTGTAATGTCTGTTGAATGTCCACTGTACTAACCTGCCTTAGGACAACGGATGGAAATAATCTATTGTGCCAACACTGCTGCAATTTCTATAGTCTATAGTATAATTACAATATGAATCCTTTATGTATCTTGCAAAGCTGAACAGGCTATATCTTAGTTTGCCCATACCTGCCCTTTTTTCACCTTGGGTGGGAGGGGTTGTGGGGGAAAAGGAGGCGGCACCAGCAACACAGTTCCCCTTAAAAGGCCTGTTGTAACTGTAAAGCAGATCGACCAGTAGATCTCCAAAGGAGTGCTGGTAGATCCAGAGCAACAACAACAAAAAAATAGTAATAAAAACCTATTCTATTTCAAAATCCTAATTACTGGGCTAAAGTGAAAGTCATATAAGTATTAAGGTCAGTTTATATAGGTAAATATGTTTAGAGGTTTTAAATCTAAAGAGATCACTTCCACCTGCTCACTTGAAAAGTAGCTCGCAAGAGAGAAAAGTGTGGACACCCCTGCTGTAAAGCATATTTATAAATAGCTCTGAAATAGACAATATATTTCAGACATAACGTTATGCAATTGAAAAATACACTTCAGTATAAGACAATTAACACTTTTTAACAATTAACACACAGATCCCCCAGGCCACACAAAGTGATTTGGCCGGCCAAACTTGGCCTCCGGTCCATAGGTTTGACACGTGCTCTCATGCCCTCAGTGACAACTGTAAGGATTGGAGGGTTGGGGGGAGTGGGAAATCTCTGCAGTTAAACTAAACTTAGATAAATAATCATAAATAATAAATAAATGACAGCTATTAATTAGAAAATAATTAAGGAATTGATGGAGAATTTGACAGGATGATTCCACTAAATAAATAAATGGACAGTGTTTGTGAAGAGATGTGTTTTTTTCATTAGTTTCCAGTTTGCATTCATCCGTGTACAGTATATATTTAAAATTCAGATAGTACCTTTTTTCTCAGCTTTTTTCTTTTTGCCTTCATCCTTCGGCGCTGGGCTCTGAACAGCAGCAGGAGCAGCAGCAGGAGCAGGGGAGGTAGACGTCGCAGGAGCAGAGGATTTGGGAGGAATTGGCTTTGAATTGCACTCAACAGTTGGCTCACCTGAGGGCATTGCCACATCCAGCACTGTGGGAGATTGAAACGGGAGAAAACAGATCATGGAATGTCACTTTTTCCCCGTTTAGTTTTACTGGAAAACTCATATTTTTCCTTTCACACTTTATTATGAACAAAAAAAAAGGACTCTGGCATTCACATCCTAGCCTTGCAAAACAGGAACACGAACTGTAGCATGTTAAAACTGAGCAGCTTTGCACACCGAGTTGGTTGCATCAACATAACACAATGAAATGATACAGAGGGAACTTTATTTACGCTCCCAGTGGGAGGACTGCTCTCCTAATGCAAACACTGCTGATGGGAAAATGACAGTGTCCGAACTGATGAAAACAGGAAAACGGAGCCATAAAGAGGGCACCCATGTCCTACAATAACTCCCCAGCAACGTCTAACCCTTCATTTGAGGCGTCTGATGTTTGAGTTTCTACAAAACCCTGTGCCCATGTCTGACAAACATCAGTCTACAGGCACACCACCATCACCATAACGGCTCTAATTCTACGTTAGGACCTGTGATACGGAGCTTTTCCGGTTTTGTCTTGGAATTATGGGCAATAACCTGCAGCAAACTCAAACATTCTGCACTTAAAGTGTTCTGATGAACTTTTAGACAATGAGCAGTGGGGACAAATCAGTATCTATCTAATTATTTTTTTTCCAAACCTAGATATATTCCATTGAAGAACACAACAGCAGAGATGCAGCTTTAAAGTAGTGTTAAAAGATTGACTGAGATGTATTTTTTTTTCTTCTAGGCTGCAGGGAAGATTTTTTTCTTCCATGTGTTTAATGTTGCTGACTGGCTACAACCAGCCATAAGGTTGTTTTTCCAGCCAATGTCAATCAGTTTAAAAAAAAAAAAAAACTTGTTTTGACAGAGCTATTTTAAACCACAATAGACCTTCAAAAGGACATATAAACATAACAATCAGATACAATATGTGGAAAATACTTATCTCATTGGAACACATTTCTTCACTGGTCTAAAAACAATATTTATTCCCAGATGAGATCAAACTTATTTCTCATATTCTCCTAATTATTTTCCTTTTGCCCGCCCCTCAGAGATCTCCCTGCTAACCCGGCTGTTTGGCCTTGAGTGTCAGTGTATTTATGTGTAGCTCTTCCACAGATTATGACAGACCCGGTGTTTCCATCACTCCAATTGAGATTTTTGAAGCTCACCTGGTGTTTACAGTACAAACAAAAGAGTTCTGGTTATAATGAGCTCAAGTGAAGAAACACTGTTGATCTGTGATAGCGCAAAACCAAACAGATTGTTATTGAGTAAAAACTGAGATAAAATGTTTCTGAGTGAAGCAGAGTGCACCAGTCTCATTACTCAACAAAAAAAAGGATTTTCCTAAAATACATACAATAAAAAAAGAAGATTAAACGTGGCCTTCACGTACCTCCCCTTCTCTTCTCCTTGTCCAGCAGCTGTTTCTTTAGTTCCTCTATGTCAGTCTTCAGCTTTGCATTTTCCAACATCAGTTTCTTCTCTTCTCTGACACTGGCCTGCGCAACTAAAAGCGGGAAAGAAAATCACCTTTGATTCAACTCTTATCGTTTCACCTGACAGATGACAGTTAAAGAAGGTCAGAGCTGTTTCTGATAATGTATATTGAAGTCCTGCAAAATTAACATGTTTATCATGATTATTATTTTAAGCTGTTGATTAAATTTAATATTTTTATATGATCTAACAGCTCCAATGCCCATGCTCTTGTATTTGCTCTAATAGATAGCTAAATTTTCTGTCAGGGAAAGAAAAAAAAAACTAATTAATTAATTGTTAAACTTTTGTAAATATCCAAACAGGATTTCTGACGTTAACTGATTCCAATGTATGCAGTCATCCCAAAAACTCAGGTAGATGTCTCAGGCCTCTCTAGAAAATTTCAGAAAATTTGTCAAAACCAAAACCAAGACAATATCACTTTTATTTTTATCAGAGGAAAACCAGATAACATTGGCATTGGCATTGGCATTAAATATTGATTATATCTTGGCTATAACAATCTTAAACTGATATGTGCTATCCAGCTTTTATGCATCCTTATTTAAATAATTTTGTTGATGCACAGGACAGGGTGAGATGGAAATTATTGACTCGCTGTGGCAACCCCTGAAAAATGGGATAAGCCAAAAGAAAAAGAAGAAGAAGATTTAAATAATTTTGTTACCGTCTAGACCAGGGGTGTTTAACACATTACATTATCTAAGGTCTACAGACCAGGGGGGCAACTCTGGTACACATTCAATTTGATCTCCCAGATATGACACTGCGGGCCAGATTTGGGCCCCGGGCCTGAGTTTGACACCTGTGGTCTAGACTGTAGACAGTCTGCTCCAAAAACTGGCACTTAAAACTATGAAATGTGCCAGCATGTATATAGCTCTTTTACAAGCGGCCTTTTATTGGCTGACAGAGTAACAATGTATGGGCAGTAATTTACTGAGGGCCTCCTTACTACTTTTCTCTTTCAGCAGTTGGACTTGTTGTTTGAGGTACTCGATGATCTGGTCGGCCTCGGCCGCTCGTTGCTCCAGCTTCAACAGGGGATTGTGGCCTGACATCTTCACCAACGAACGAGCCAAGAACCTGAACGACAAGATCAATAACAGTCAAATGCAAGTATTTCAACACAAAATGGTGTTACCTGCTGTGACAGTACACAGTAAAACATGAGAGGGTAATTTTCAAGCTCCATTCTCACTGACTCCGACACTTAAAGGTTTGGGTTTTTTCAGCCCAGTCAGACCACAAACTGCAGCCACCAAAGACAAAGTCAACATAGTAATTTATTTTAAGGTGTTAGGTGTTGGCCATTCTATGGGACTGCATTTAAATAGGTATTAATAAAATAGTTATGACATGGCAGGATGTCAATATCTCCAGTTCCAGCTGTTCAGACTGATGGGAACTTATTTGTAAGGATTCTGTAGTGAAGTAGTTGGAGATAATGAACTGAGATGGTCTGGACATGTGCTGAACAGAAACACAGATTTGAACAAAATATGTCCTGTAGATGGAACCGACAGGAAACAAGGACAACATGCAACAAGGTGGATCATGTAACTGTGGAGGAGGCAGAGGATAGGGTGAAATGATCGCTGTGGTGACCCCTCAAGGATAAGGCAGGGTTTTTTGTTTTGTATTTTTTTTTTTTAATAAAATTCAATCTGGCATCCAAACACAGACAGTTTGGGAAAAATGGAACATTAAAAAAAAAAACATTGACAGCACAGATCAACATATTGGATAGTTTTAGTGACTTGGATGTGCCATTAATAATAATATTTCTTTCAGCGCTCATACTTCTGCACTCTTAAATTTCCTGCAACCCAGTGTGATTGACTGAAGGTTCAGAGACATTTCTGAGCAGTGGAAGACAGAAAATAGCGAATAAGATAAGAAAACAAACTCTTACATATACATAGTGTAAGACCTATAGTATATACACAGTATGTACATTTATGGCATATATATACATATAAATACATACAGTATATACACTGTAAAAGTACAGTATGTACACATACCCAATCTCAAATATCCGCATATACTAATGTAATGTATAATGTACATATAAATGCGAAGAAGACGTGTATCAAAGATTATGTGTATCGCTCCCCCTAGCCGTAGGTCGATCGATTTCATCGCTCCACCAAGCCGTAGGTCGATCGATTTCATCGCTCCGCCAAGCCGTAGGCCGACCGATTCCGTTGCTCCGCCTAGCCGTAGGCCGATCGATTCCGTCGCTCCGCCCAGCCGTAGGCCGATCGATTCCGTCGCTCCGCACAGCCGTAGGCCGATCGATTCCGTCGCTCCGCACAGCCGTAGGCCGATCGATTCCGTCGCTCCGCCCAGCCGTAGGCCGATCGTTTCCGTCGCTCCGCCTAGCCGTAGGCCGATTTATCCCATGGGCTGATTGATTCATTGCTCCATCAATCCATGGATTGATAGAACTATCAATATATCTCTCTATTATATGAAGCGAGAGAGACACAATACTGGTACTTCTTGTCTGCGGTGGAATCCCGCCAACAGTGTCACTTTGTAGACCAAAAAAATGCCAAAGGGCAGTAAACATGAACCATGTGTAGAAGTGTTTTCTCTCTCTGATCCCTTGATTTACATGGCTTTGAAGAGAGCTGGTTTAAATTGGCCAGGCTAAACTAGATGGATTCCTGTCGGTCTTTCAAGTGACAAGTGGTGAAGTCGCATTCTGTTTATTTTTTCAATCAAACTAGCACCACATAATGCTTTGAGTATAAGAAACGATGTTCATAAGGGATCAGACAGCATATTGCTGCTCTGCACAGCTGGGCACCAGTTAAGGTTACGAGTACTGTCCCTTTATCTACGGAATTTGGCAAAAACTCCTTTTTGGAAGAAAGAGTAAACGAAAGGATTCCTGCAGGCCAGGACACAGAAGAAAATTCTTACACATATTACTAGGAGGCGCTGGAAAACAACAGCTGGACCAAGATGAAAACAAAATGTTGGGGGACGAGGAAATTAGAAACACAAAAGAGCTGGAGTTGATAAAATCAAGGATCAAAGCCTTGTATTTTTTTTAGCAACTCTGTTGATTTAAACAGTACCAGTGGTGGAGTAATTACAGCAACCATAAAAGGGCTGACCTTATTTGAATAACCTCTACGCACGGTTTTGTGACGACAGAGTGGACTTTAGGAGGTTGTTGTCGCTTTCGGTTTCAGATGAGGCAATTGTGCACAAAAAAAAAAAAATCAACGAGAAAAACCTTTTTTTATCACCGGCTCATTAGACATTTGTTGTCTAGTCCAAAGGAGATGAAAAAAAATTCTAATTTGAAAGGGAAAAGGGTTTCCCCTAGGACATTTTTTAATGAGAGATGTGTTTTTCAATCGTAAAAATACATTTCTGCACAATTACTGTTCCTCCTGTCTATTCTGTCACTTTGTTTGGTTAATTAATGGCATTCATTTATATTTTAGAGAATACTCAAATAAAATGGATTCCCTTGATGCAGTGAAGCTGTAGGATATATATGTATATATATTTATATATATATATATACACACACATATATATACACACACAGTATGTACAGTATATGTTTGCCCATGATGTAAACATATTTTCACTGTGTGCCAATGCACTCCTCTGGTGGTGTCTCCTTATTGCTTATTGCTGCTAATAAGCCATGAATATCATTGGAAAATTCAATTGCATGATGTCACTGATAGAAATGTTAATACGTGATGCAGATCATTTAAAATTATTTGGCACAGATTTTCCATTAACAAGAATAAAACTGGGCATTTCAAATTAAAGGTGGCATCAGCAGAACTAGTTAAGTTCTGCACCTAAAACTAATACAGTGCAGTTATTCTTTGATACAGTATAGTTATACTGTATACATATTATACAATGACTTCAGATGTGCTTTATTGATTAACTAAGGGTTAAGACACTTGATGTTTAATAATATTTAGAACAAAGTAAAAAGGAGACTATTATTATTATTCACTCCCCCACCCTTGAAACTTTCCGCCTAATGTACTGCACGGGAATACGAGGACGAATGTGTGTCCCATATGACCAGGACTGTCACTCCAATTTCACACCCACGAGGAGTGAGTGCTGATGAAAGGTCGCACACTACGTGATCTTTCGCCAGGAAAGGCCTCACTCATCGTGAGGCCTTTCTTGCCTGATTTGTCTCGTCTCAGGAACACATGTGAGAAGCAACCAAAGGAATGAAGTGTGAAACCACCTCATTTTTAGCTCGTTTCTATCTCACCAGTTTGACATCTCAGCATTTGTAAAAAACTTAAGTCTAGGATCTCAGTCATATGGTTTGATATTACATATTTTCTTACCTTATCTAACCCTATTTGTCATTGTTTTATTTGCTTAAAAGATAAAGAGCTTTTACACGCAGACTGACAAAAAACAACAAGCTCCGTCTGCCTTTGAATGTTTCAAGTAGCAGATCATTGGCTAATTACACAATAAGTCATATAAACTTCATGTACTTTAAGCAGATGCATTGACTGTGTAATTACTAGACTTAATTTCTTTAACTTAAGCTCTTCCAGATAACAGTTTACACAGAAACACCTGTTTTGAGGCAAATCATTTGAACTTAACCTCCAACTTTCTCTCTCATATTAGTGGTTTCACAGCAGGCTGACAAGAGTCAAGTGTTTCCTTCACTCATGGCTCATCTCTTAACTTCAATATGAAAATACCATCAAAGGCAACCAGAACACTTTTCAGAAAATAGAGCAGTAGGCCAGCACCACCTGAAGGCATCTGAAAAACCTGCAGTTTTTCTAGAATTAAAAACCACACCGAACTCGATTGAAGTTAATATGGTCCAGCAATTACAGATGAATAGTAATTATAATTAAACAACACTTGATATCACACGGTTAAAAACTGATTATTACAATTATTTGTGACCTATTATGATTGTGACTAAATCACAGAATATTTAAAATGACATTTTAGTTGTGGTCCGAACCCAAAAATGAGCTGCTAATATCTGAATATAACTAACAGTAAAAAGCATAGTCTTGACTGTTAACTAATATTCACTATGTCTTATGCTATGTGAGTATAACATAAATATATTTTCAGCAGACAGCAGACAAAAATAATAAAAAAAAGCTCTTCTATAACTTAAATTAACATGCACCTATTTGGAGGCACAAAAACAGCAAAACAAATAAAACAAGGACGACTACTGATTCCATTATTAGTCCAAGAAGTTACATAAATTAAAAACATTTATTCTAGGCAGCAATGTCCTGGTTAAGCTCCTAACTTAGACATTACGTACACCTTAGAACGTTCTTTTACTTGAGACGGTTTAGAAAAAGTTAAATATGTTTATGGGCAGGAAATTTAATACATTTTGGTTTCAATTTTTTTATCTTTTGAATAAGCGAACAATGAAACGAAAGGGAAACCGTTCGCTTCTGTCTTGCGTAAATCACAGAACACATGAATATTAGCGTTAAAAAAGCACGCGTAAAATTTAAATTAGGCTGTAACAATTAAGATACAATACAGAAGAAATAAGGCATTACTTCATGTTGCATCAGGGAAACCACAAAACCCCCGTGTTGCTACACTACTTAGCCTTTAGCTTTAATGTTGGCTATTTCTAAAATGAAACTGCGGCCAATAAAGCAATAGAAGCATTATATATGGGTGTATATTGAACGAAACACGTGAATAAAATGAATTACTTACAGCAAAGAAATATGTATAAACTCACATGGAAAGAAGACACGTTTCACCGGGGTTGACAGCTGCTTGCCCGTGTATATTAACAACGCGCAGAGAAGGAATCAGGACCCCATTTTAGTAGATCTGTAAAGCAACTGGATGGATTTATTTAAATCTACTCGCCTGACATATGTTTTATAGATCTAAAAACCTACATGGCGGCTGTGGAATTCGCCTGTGTGTAGTTAAATAAGTGAAATAAATGTCCAATCAAGTAATATTGGAAAATATAAAGTATAAAATAAAGCAACCATTAACTACGGTGGAATAAAGTTTACATTTTATTTGAGCTATTTTACTTATAATCACTCTGACAAAACTATTTTCTGTCGCGCAAATTTCACGTCACGCGTCACGTTCATTCAGCTGTTCTATTTGCATCCGGAGTGCCGAAAAGGGATAAATGAAAACAAAAGACTGTATTATTAATTATAAGACTGTTTTGTGGATATGAAAGCACCGTATTGCCGTCAAATATAGGTAGGTATGTCTTGCAGATATTTGTAAACTAAACGTATACATTTTAAAATAACCCCGGCATAGTTCCTCTTCTTCCCATTGTAAACATGTTATTACTCTGGAAACGTCAATTGACATCTCACACTAAAGACTCGACTCGTCTCAAATGCCGGAGACGGGTCGAGTCTTTAGTGTGAGATGTCATTCGTTGAGAGATTTCTATAATGCATTTGTAATTAAGCATTTGCTTCCACATCAGACAACGGTAGGACGATGTTATTAACTCCGAGTGTTACCACATGTACTATAGTGTCCGGGTTTAATCCGAGGACAATCAGAGCATTGGTTTAAGCTTAATCAGGTGCATTACCTATTTTACTCATAGCATATTTTGCCCATCAGTGACAGAATGAAACCACTTAAAGACGCTCAGTTAGGAGCCTTCACATTCTTCGCCTCCGCTCTCCCTAATGATGTTTGTGGAAGCAATGGACTGCCACTGACTCCAAACTCCATCAAAATCCTGGGACGCTTCCAGATCCTGAAGACCATCACTCACCCAAGACTCTGCCAATATGTCGACATTACCAGGGGAAAACATGGTAAGACTTAAAGAAGAGGATAGCTCATGTTCCTAACTCTCTGACATTGTCCTTTTTCTACCCATGTGTCCAATAATAATATTTTCTTTTCCAGAATAGATTTTCGATGCAAACATTAACTTAAATGCCTTTGTTTTCACAGAACGGCTGATTGTTGTTGCTGAACATTATGAAAGCAGTATGAGCGATTTACAAAAACAAGGCAAACCTACCAGGTGAGACTTACATTTACTCATTTAGCAGAGGCTTTTATCCAAAGTAACTAAAATATGATAATTCACATTATCATGCTTTAGCTCCTTTGGGAATTGAACCAAAGACTCTCTGCTTAGGAGGTAGATGTGCTAACCGTTACACTATGGATCTAAACACTATACACACACACACACACCATCCATTGCCATTAAAAATACCTTCAACATGATCTTCTTCCTCATTTCCTTTTGGCTTGTCTTATTTAGGGTTTGCCACAGTTATCAACATTTCCCATTTCCCCTTATTCTCTCCATTTTCTACTCCAACGACTCCAACTACCTCCATGTCCTCCCTCACTGCATCCATCCATCTCCTATTTGTCTCCTACCTGCTAGCTCTATCTTTAGGATCATTCTTCTACCAATGTATCCACTGTCCAAACCATCTGATCTGGCTTCTCTAACGTTTTCTCCAAACCTTCCTGTCTGTGTTGTCTCTCTTTAACATTAGAGTCACTGGATAATTTGTAATTGTGATTCCATTGTTCATTGGAGTTTAAAGCAAAAAGTTGTTAATTGTTAATCTACCCCTTACAAAAGTGTCAGGGGAGAAAAATTAAAATGTATGTATTAAAAATAACACATATTCAGTTGTCCTTCTTGTTCCTATATTCATTTTAATGATGGTCTTCAAAAATAGCCCAGAGCGGGTGATGCAGATCGCCTATGAAGTTCTTGAAGGTCTGGAGTTCATGAACAAACATGGAATGGTGCACAGAGCACTCAGCGCTCACAATGTGCTGATGGACTGCAAGGTACTGTGTCTCCACATTGAATATTTGATATATCTGTGATTGTGTCACCCGTCAGTCTGAGATCTTATGTTGTCTTTGCAGGGGAATGTCAAACTGGCAAAGTTTGGTCTTTATCACATGACTGACCATGGAGCTGATGTAGATTTCCCCATCGGGTGGGTTCTTGTCTCATCATTTATCAGAGAATGTTCCATTAGAGGAGTCTTCTGGAACTCTTCATCTGCTCTGACTGATCAAGGCCAGCCGTCTTACAGGGTCAGAGGTTCAATTCTCTTTGATGGTGTCAGGTGAAAAAAAGAGAGTTGATGACCAGAACATTAAACCAAAATTGTGAGTCGCTCTTCAGAGAAACTGTATTTGGAGGCGTGACGATAACTTCCTTTTTGAAAGACTGGAACTGATGCCTTGGCTTTTGTCTTAATCCAAAAGCCTTTGGGTTATGTTGAGTATTTCTGTGTAATATCCTTCTGGGAGATGAAAAGACAAATGATCACACATGTGCATGACTGACGAGACATGTGGACCATAAATGACATTTAGGGTTTGACAGGAAATTTTCTTTATAAATATACTTGGTTGACTCATCAATCCCTAATCTTTTCATAACTCAGGTACCCATCATACCTTGCGCCAGAGGTGATAGCCCAGGGCTCTTTCCACCCGAGTGACCCTCTCCGTGATGAAGCCCCTCTGCCGTCAGGACCCAAGTCTGATATTTGGTCTCTTGGGGTGTTGCTATTTGAACTGTGCGCTGTAAGAATCCCCTTCACCACAGACTTTAGGCTGGATGTGCTTTTAGGAATATTCTTCTTAATTAAGTGCTGCGTGAGTTCTTTTCATCTTCAAAACCTAATGCCAAGTGTCCCTCACAGGGAAGACGCCTGCTGCATAATATTGATTTAAGTGAGCGACTAAAATTTATTCTAAATCTGGGTGAGTGATTGAGACACAGCCTATTGAAATAAAACAACAACATGGCAGGTTTACAGTACTTGACCAAATGTCTTTTGTCTCTTCTAGGTTGCATGGATGACATCGTCACTGTCCTGGCCGAGGAACATGGTTGTCTGGATGCCATTAAGGTGGTAAAGATGACATGCTATCACTTAAGACTGTTGCACAATACATTACAGCATTATCAACGTACGCTGCCTTAAAAATAACAGTGTAAATCTGTTGTTAAAATAACTCAACATCATTCAACACTGCATTCACCTCATAGCAGTTAAACTGCTTTGTTCTGCTAAATAACTTCATATAAAACATAATTTGATATTATCATATTTGATATATTATTAGTATTTATCTCGAAAAGTCACTGCGTGAGTTGGTGGCAATCAGGATTCTGCAATCCGCTGATTTATTAAAAAAAAACAAATGAGCTACAATGCTGCCACCTAGTGTCTTTCAATGTCACATACAGCTGTTTATCCCCAAAACAATTCTTAGAACACGTGTCATTTGATCAAACACAGACATTGATTCCTTTTTTTATTATTGTTGGAAAATCACATTTACAAATCACAATTACATAACTATGCTGATGATATTGTTTGGCTTTGTTATTGGACATCTAATATAATCCTAATAATAGTGGA
The DNA here is from genome assembly GCA_016785265.1 of Paraplagusia blochii. NCBI lineage: Eukaryota > Metazoa > Chordata > Actinopteri > Pleuronectiformes > Cynoglossidae > Paraplagusia > Paraplagusia blochii. Next base: position 23,712 of record JAFBJS010003004.1, read on the forward strand.
TATGCTTAATAATTTTATTTTACAATATGTGCGTCTAAACTCTATCTAAAATACCATCTGAGTCCCTAAGTCTATTCCTACATGATGAGTGACTTGAATATAAATCCAAACTAAATCCTCTATATTTTCAGAGAGTGACTCTTGGACCTTTTGTAAAAGCCAGAATTGAACTATATTAATGATGCCAAGCCATTGGTGGATGATGCTCTTTTTTTTACTCTAGTTTTAAAAACAGTTGAAGTTTACCTGCTTATTAATACACACACCAACTGTACTATAGTCCATCTTTGGACTTTGCTGACATTATTGCTAAAATTGGAATAAAAACTGACAAATAAACAAATCCATTATTGCCTCTTAAAAAAACAAACAAATTGCCTGCTAATAAAAATTAAATGGCATCCATCTGTGGTGAGCTAATGTGTCATTTCTTCACAGATCTTACCCCAGAACATTCTGGAGTTATTGAGGAAATGCTTGACTTTTCTTCCATCCAAAAGGTAAACAGTTTCTGCTGAGTGTCATTTCCTCTTCCTGTGGATCATTTGGTTTACAATACACTGTCGTCATGCCTGTCATGGAGAGTGAGATGGTTGTATTAACATTGCAAGTTAATACTTCTGTTTTCTCCAGACCTACTCCCACAGAGTTGCTCACAGATCCTGTGTTCTCTGAGATCACGTGCCTTTACACACCTTTCCAGAAGCCTGTTAGTCTTTTCTCCTCATCACTTCGATGTGCAGAGCTGGAGCTCCCAGAAGACATCAGTGACCTCTGCAACGGTCTGCCTTGGTTACATGACTTAGTTCACAAATATTTCAAGTTCATGTGTAGTTTATCATGTATGGTTCCTGTGTTTGATGGCAGATGATGATGACAACTTCCTGTCTGAGCGAAGCATAGAGGAGGTTTACTATCTGTGGTGTCTGGCCGGGGGAGACTTGGAGAAGGAGCTGACCAACAAGGAGATCATACAGTCCAAACCTCCCATTTGTACTCTGCCTAAGTACACAAAACAAACTTGTCTTAGCTGACACTCACTGGGTTTTTCTGGCATGGTGAAAAAACAAACTTATTTTTCTGTCTTTGTTTTTTTTTCTTGCAGTTTTGTTCTGGAAGACGGGGAATCCTTCGGTCAGGGTCGAGATCGGAGTTTCCTGCTTGATGACACAACTGTTACGTTGTCCCTTTGTCAACTCAGAAATGTAAGAAAGCACAATGTTGTCGCTGAGCAGTTTTATTTTTCAACCTTTGCGTTTATAACGCAGCTTTTCCTCTGCTTCATCCAGAGACTGAAGGACGTGGCAGGAGAAGCCTACTATCCGTTACTGGAAGACGAGTGAGCCCCTATCTCAGCCTCTTCACTGTCACTTCACACGCCATTCTTATGTCGCCCAGTCAATTGTTGTCAAGTGGTGATTTCCTTTTCCTTTTCCCTCCCATAGACAGTCGAGCATCCCTCAGTCCAACAGCAGCAACGAGCTGTCGACCACCGTCACGCTGCCACTCATCATCAGAGAGAGAGACACTGAGTACCAGCTCATTCGAATCATCCTCTTTGACAGACTGCTCCAGGTCAGAGCAGTTGATTTGATTTGTTCAGTCAATTTACTAAATATTCACACACCTTTGAAACTTAAGAGAGAATAGAATGGAGAGACCTTTATACTTAGTTTATATGAACTCCCTTTTCATTGGAAGAAGTCGATTTTATTTGATTCTTGTCCCTTGGACTCATCCCTTTTTTTAGGGGTTTCCTCAGCAAGTCAACAATTTCCATCTCACCCTGTGAATCAATCTCCTCTTTGTCTCCTACCTGGTAGCTCCATCTCTAGTATCATTCTTCCACCAATGTGTCCACTGTCCCTCCTCTGAACATGTCCAAACCATCTCAATCTGTCTTCTCTAGCTTTTTCTCCAAACTTTCCTGTCTGTGTTGTCCATCTAATCACCTCATTCCTGACTCATGTCATATGAATATGTGTAGTACTTGATTGTCTATTATTTATAACAATAATAATAGAAATAGTAATGATAATAACAAGGGATATCCAATAATATTAATGCTCCAATATTAGTATCACTTTAATATTTATATCATAATAAAAACCCGAAAAACACAATGTCTGAAATTTGCCATATTTGCTGAAATAGCACAAAGTTTTCTGCAATTATTCAGTTTTGGGGGAAAATGGCAGCATATATTGATATGGGTTCATATCAAAATCAGGAATACATTTTTTTACAATGTCTGCAAGCCTTAATATTTGCCAACCATAGTAATAATGGAAATTACAAATATTTTTTGAAATTTTCTCTCTCTTCTCCGTCACCAGGCCTATCCCTACAAGAGGAACCTGGTCTGTAAAGAGGCCAGAGTTGACATTCCTCCTCTGGTCCGAGGACTGGCCTGGGCCGCACTGCTTGGCATCGAGGTGCTGAATGTGAAAAAAAACAACTCTTCTAAGTTGAAATACTCAGTAACTAATACTTTAATTTTCAATTTGTTCAAACAGGGAGACATTCAAACCAAATATGATACGATAGACAAGGACACACCCATTCCAACTGACAGACAGGTTTGTTTTTAATGTTTTTAAGGATGGCTCAATGGATGCAACATAGAGTATATGCCGGAACTAATATTCATCCAATACTTTCTTATTTACTACATTATTGAGGCGGTAGCATTGATGCTTGTCATGCAAAGTTTAGTTGGGCTTAGGTTTCGGAAAAACACTGGTTATTTGTATGTTTTTTTGGCTCTGTCAGATTGAGATGTCCTGAATTTTGTTTAAATTCAGGCAAATGTTAAGTACGTTTGTCCTCTTTGACAGATTGAAGTTGACATCCCTCGCTGCCACCAGTATGATGAGCTGCTCTCATCTCCTCAGGGACACATTAAGTTCAGGCGTGTGTTGAAGGCCTGGGTTGTCTCACACCCGGACCTAGTCTACTGGCAGGGTCAGTACCAGATCCGCTTGGAAATCAGATGTTCAATTCGTGCTTCTTATGCTGCATGTATTAACTTCTAGTGACCACTAGATGGAGATATTGTCACATGTGGTAATCCAACTTCTGCAGCCTTTTTACAAAATCTCTTTGAAATTTCAGGTTTGGACTCTCTCTGTGCCCCATTCCTTTACTTGAACTTTAACAATGAAGGTATGATTGAATTCAAAATTTAAAAAATTGAGGTAAAAATAGTTGCTGCTACTACTTCAGTTTCAGCTTCTCTTACCATTGTGTTCTTCACAGCACTGGCCTATGCCTGCATGTCAGCCTTCATCCCGAAATACTTGTACAACTTTTTTCTGAAGGACAACTCTCATGTCATCCAAGGTGAAGTATGCAGCAGCACACTTACTGTACTTTGCTTACATCACATTCATTTTGTTTTTCTGATGCTTTTATCCAAAGCAACTTACAATTTGAGGAAAAAATGTATATTCATATTATATACAAGTTTTATAATATATTTATAATACCATTTATTTATGTATTAATATATATATATATATATATATATATATATATATATATATATTCATTTTCGTGTAAAACCCTCACACACTCTCATATTCTCCTTATGAACCGTCCAACAATCATATATTTCTAACTATTGAACACTTGCCGTGATGTTCAGTTACTATAGTCAGCTGACAATGCCAGGGAAGCATTATGGCAGTCAGTGCTTTTGGCCGTGTTGGAAAACGCACCATTAAACACTGGCATGGAGGCGCCAGCCATCAGCCTACTGTTGATTATGCCTCGCATCTATATTGTTCCTTAGTTGTGAAAGCTAATTTCACTCTCATAATGGAGTTTGCATCTGAGACACATCATTTATATGTAGGAGAGGTAGGGGCAACAAAAGCCTGCAGAGACGTGTCCAGAACAATTCCTCTGTGACAGATAAACAGCGTCACCGTGCACCTCCTGAACTCTGCGGGGAACGGAGCTGTTTTAATTTCCTTCCACTGATAGATGACCGTCCTAGTGGACTGTAACAAATGGCTTCAACACAACCTCCCCCTGCAGCGGAGTTCATTTTACACTAACCTGAAGCACTGTTTGTATATGGAGCCAGATTGATTACCTGTAACTTTTTATATTTTCCTGTCTTTAAAGGTGTGTACCATTAAGGTTGATACTGTTATAATGTTTCAGAGTACTTGACCGTCTTCTCCCAAATGATTGCGTTTCACGACCCAGAACTGAGCAACCACTTGAATGAGATTGGCTTCATTCCAGATGTGAGTTATACATTTTTATCAAATTTCTAATGAAATATTTGGATTAGACAGAAATAAAATAAAAACATATGTCAATCTGCTGTTATTCTTCTGTCTGTCCCAACAATACACAAAAATGTACACGTTTTTATCAGCCAGGTTTCATTGCACTGTACTTTGTTCAGATTACAGTACAATACCTCCATCCATTTATCCAAAGCTGAACAGGTGTGCCAAAATAATTTTCACCTGGGAAACACATCATCAGTGCAGTTCACCTTAAAGGGCCAGTAGTAACTAAAATACTTCATATATACATTCACCAATAAATAAACGCTCATGCCATTGATAATAATTTAGAACAGCTGAATTGCTGTGTAAGTAGATAAAAAGTTAAATCATCAACACTCCAGGACTTAATTTTAGGATTTTTTTAAGCTCCTGTGGACCACACAAAATTATTTTGTGGGCCACATTTGGCCTGTGAGCCTTGAGTTTGACACACGTTTTGACAAATCTTTGTCTGGTTGTACTGTAGAGAAAATGTTCCAGTTTTTAAATAATGATCCAAAATAAATGGTTTATATGTCATTTTTGGGACGAAAATATTGTCATTACGTTGATATAACATGAAAATTTGACATCCTTCACTCAACCCTCAGTTTTCCTTACATTCACTGGGAAACTGATAAAAGTCCTCCTTCTTAATTGGTGTGGTAACTCATTTTTGCTGTGCACTGAATAATTCTCTCAGTCATTGACATTTTGTTCCCACTGCTCTTTGAATTTGTGACCAGGGTCAGGTTCTCCCCACAGTCCATTAGTGATGATTTATACAGCAGCAAATGTCTACCAGGCTTTAATGGCACTCCACTGCCGGACGCTCCTGATGTGGATTTTTTTTTTTACCTCTTTCTGCCCTACACTTTCCTCCTCACTGTGACAAGGTTAAAGCCTCCACTGTCTCCCAGGGGATTCAGTTAGTACTGATGAATGTGTGTCAGCTGTATCCTGACTTCTGGGACACTACCCAATAAAAAGTGGAGTCTTTATCACTGAGCAGACGAAGATTGAAACCTCATCCATCCCATGGTTTCTGATGCTGCACCTGCTCAACTTTTTTTTTATTTACAGAATTTCCCACCTTAAACAGATATCTGCTGGGACTTGATTAAGTGACTTGCCGCAGTGTTGGCATCTGAGAGTGAAGACAACCCCAGTAATGCTGGTTCTTCTTCTTACTGTATCACCAGCGCTGACTTGCCTTTAAAGAAAACATCTCAGTCCGGTTTTTTATCGTTGGGCCAGGCTCATATTTGAATAAGCTCTTCATGCTTGATGTCAATCCCAGTAATTAGTTGGGAATTAGAGTTTATTCTCCTAATCCCCCTTTTCTCAGAACTCCAGAGAACACTTGGAGCTGTTGTCTCGGACATCCAAGCCCGTCTCCCTAAAATTAAAGTCACTCCCATATGAAATAGACTTAGTTTAATAAACACAGACATTTTTCTCTTGTCCTGAGTGAACAGTTGGAATGGTTTCGACTCCTGAATCTCCTGACTAAACTGGCAGCCTTGTTGCTGACACCGTAGATTTGGCACCAGAACTTGGCATGCATCCTTTTGTCCCTCTTGCTCATGGCCTCAGGGCAGAGCAGAGGTCCAGTAAATCCTCCCTGTTTTCCCCAGTAATTAGTGGGCAGTAAACTTGCTGAGATAAGTCACTGTATTTTCTTTAACACTTTCTGCTGCAACTCCCAAAAAGTCCCAGGAACTTTGACCCAGAATTGTCAGGTACCAACACATGTGTTCTTTGGTGCGTGTGTGAATTGCCAGAGAACATTTGTTCAAGTCGTTCCCATACAAACTGTCATTCCCATGATACGCAAATTTACACAAACTTTGGCATCGTTGGCAACACAAACGGAAGTTGCACCTATGTGACTTAAGTCTATGTTTATAGTTCCACTTTTTCTCAAAAATGTTCATATTCTGAATAATTCAAGTAACTGGAGCCGATGTTTTGTCGTTCTTTTCCCCGCAGCTTTATGCCATCCCCTGGTTCCTGACCATGTTTACACGTAAGTGTCCTCTCCCTGCTCTCACAGTGCGAGCGTGATGTTCCGCTTAGAAGAATGAAAATCCTTTAAAGGGTAATTCTGGACAGAGTAACAATGGAGTGGCTGGAAAGGCCACTGACTGCACCTATTTTTTTTTTCTGCTCATGACCTTTTATCTCAGTTCCTAATTAATCCTCTCTGTGATAGAATAGAAATATATAAACCTTACTCCTGTGCTTCCAAACATTTTTTGTTTACAAATGTATCGACTTGTCTAGCACGAGGAGTCTGGCTCATGATCGTAATCACTTTAAATTATTACCTGAAGTGTGTGAATATTTACCAAATAGTTTTTCGTAGACAAATACTGTTCATCAAATACACTTATACCAAACAACTTATTGTTATTTCTCGACTAAAAGTTGTACTTTTGTCACCCTTAGGCATAGGCTTCTCACTTATACTCAGGAGCAACACATATTAAAATAATTAATTTTACATATTTGCCATTTTCTAACAGACTTGTGTACCAGTTTATGCTAGTCCTATATTTGTGATTTTTTGTTATTTTTATAGTGGCAGCCTCTAGATCACAGATGCCCAAAGAGTAGATTGAGATCTACCAGTAGATCTCTAAAGGAGTGTTGGTAGATTTTGAGCAATAACAAAAAAAATAATAGTAATAAAAACTAGAGATGTAATTCTATTTCAAGATGCTAATCACTGGGCTTAAGTGAGAATCATATATGTACTGAGTCAGACAGTAAACATGTATATAGCATAATGTAGAGAGTGAGATATCCAGTTTATATGGGTAAATATTGGGGGTTTGACGATTCACTCACATAACGATCCGATTCATATCTCGATTCACAGGCTTTGATCCGATTCAGGAACAATTCACAAAAAATATTAAACCTTTTAAATATTAAAAGGTTACACATCCAGCACACACACACACACAAACAGATGTGAGTGTGCTGGATGTGTAACCTTTATACCAGTCAAAGGAGACGCGTCCTTTCGACTGCTAATGTCTTCAATTTGACGCGTAACAAGGATGAAGGGTCGTTTTTCTTTCTCATGTAGACACTCGCACAAACAGCCAATCAGTCACACTTACAAAGACCGACGTTGTTCTTGACTGCAAATGTGGTTTTGACCCACGGCAGTACTTAAAGACCATCTTTCATTCAATCACATCCTCAGTGATATGATGAAAACAGACAGGAAATACTGCTGACCATCCATGACTAAGAACAGGGACGATAGTTTGCATTTGTGAAATTGTTTGCCCGAAACAACAAATTATCAGGATGTGGTTTTATTTGGCGTCAAATAACCTGTGCTGTTTTTTTTGTACTTTAAGACTGATTGGCATTGGAGGAGAAGTTCTTCCTGTCATTTCTCTGCAACAACACTCAATTTAAAACATTTCCCAGCATTCACCAAACTGAAAATCCCTGCAGGCAACTGCATGATTTCTGCCTAGTAAGCTTCCCATTCTGCAGCCAGAAAGGCGCGTTAAGGGAACGGGCTTTGCGCATGCAAATTATAATCTTTATGTACCAAACAGATGGTTCATTTCCCATTGTGTACATGTTTGATATTATTGGCATGCTCACTGGATCATGTTGTACCTCCCTTGGGGGATTTTCTACTTATGTATTTTGTGAATTCCTCTCCTGTTGTCTACTTTCTTGTACCTGTCTTGTAGATGTCTTTCCACTGCATAAAATCTTCCACCTGTGGGACACACTGCTGTTAGGCAACTCCTCCTTCCCTTTCTGTATTGGCGTGGCCATATTACAACAGCTCAGGGATCGTCTCTTGGCTAATGGCTTCAACGAGTGCATCCTTCTCTTCTCCGACCTCCCAGGTGAGAATATGAGCTTGTGAAGTGAACATGTTTATCACTGTTGCCAGGTAGATTTTACAGCTGTTTATAGTTTTAACAGAAGAAATTTTGCAATTGTTACATTAAATCACTCAAGCATAAAAATCCAATATAAATATATATAAAATAATGGTTAATAAAATATAAGGCCTTGACTTTGGCCCACAGGCAATTTCTCTGTCTTTGGTGTGAAACGTCAGGGTTCACTTCCTGGGAATGTTCGAATCCCACTTAGGGTGGTTGCCTTCCAGTGGGTTCACCACTGGTCACTGCTGCCACCGTGATCCCAGTAAAGGATAAGCAGATGAAAATGGATGGATGAAATATAAACTTTTTGCTTGGCCAACAAAGACAACAGAACAAAACTGAGAAAAAAAGTTTATCATAACTCGTTTATACAAGGAAAAATTAAATGATATATAATAAAATAATAATAATAATAATAATAATAATAAAAAAACACAATACCAAACTTGGCAGTTGGTGGCCTAGTGGTTAAGGAAGCAGATTTGGGTCCTTAAGGCCCTCGCTTCATATCCCCCTACTGCCAAGTCACTGCTCAGGTGCCCTGAACACGGTCCCCACACACTCAGCCAGCAGCCCCCTGCTCACTACGGTGATGGGCTAAATGCAGAGGCATAATTTCCCAAGAGATTAATAAAGTTCTAAAAGAAAACAAAAAACTTCACAATATTCTCTCACAGCAAAGCACCTACAGTACTTGATGAGAAAGGGCAAACTATTTTCACCCACGTTTTAGAAAGAACGTCAGGAAGACAAAATTCCCGTTATTGTCCTAATCCTAGTATTGAATCACTGCAATTTACCAAAATTGTGCAACTCGTGCCTTCGCCTTTCAACAATTTCAACACAAGTGAAATGTCATAAAAGAAAAGCATAGTGACAGCCTGGTAGTTAATCCCTTTATTTTTTTTAGTACACTTTCTGGAAGAGAACAGAAGTTCCTTCCTTTACTGAATCATAACCAGGATGTGGGCGTGGCATCAGTGAAAGAAATGACAGGGTTGATTTTAATCAAGCAGTTGATGGAAGTGCATGGTTATTAGCTGTGCTCTGCTTGTTGCCATAATTGCATCTTAAGTACTTTTAATTGGCTGTCATCCTGCGCAAATGACTTTGGTCATGGCGCTGGTGGCTGCTTTTTCACCTCGCGTTCCTCACAGAGAGAGGAATCCTTGACGGAGCCTCCTTATCTCTGCTCGCTCCGTATTACTTCTTCACAAAGGAATCACTCACTCGTAAAGTATCGGTGACATTGAATCTGAGAGGAACATTCATTAATGTATGTTTTCAGCTGCTCTCACCTGAAGGATGGCTCCAGCTCTTTTTCTATATAACATCTATTTTTAAATAGTGCTGAGCTGTCTCTTTTGGCTGAAAGCCTCGGTGACATTGGGGGATTTAAAGCCCATCAGAGACAAGGATGGTTTTGTTTTAAAAATACACAAAAGGATTGTTCTTTTCTCACATTCAATGTTGCCGTGCTCAAATGTGTTTCACTGGCCAAACACAGCAGATTCATGATATGAGGACAGAAGGGAAAAGGAGAGTCTTTCTCCTTATAAAGGTAAAATATGTTGGCCTGCAGCTGCTCTCGAATGCTTTGGCAGGAGAAGGGCTCCTCCTGCCAGCTGCTCTCTCACATCACCACCAGCCCCATTATCACAGCTTGTGTATACCTGAGCGCTGGATGAGCATTATCTCTGAACTATATAAGGACTGAATTCTGGGGTGCATTTAACTCAGCAACATCTACCACAGCTGAGTAAGGCACTTTATCATAGCGTTTTTACCACGTTTTTATTATTTTATTTTTTTTTTTTTCTGTGGTTGTTGTTCTTGCATAAGTGTTGTTTGCCTGAAATAACATAGTATTTTTCTTAAATAGGGACATTAATTCATTTTGGAAAATATGGCAATAATATTTTTTCGCCCATTCATAATATGCTGATATTGTCCAAATATTAAATGTCGGATACTGGAATCAACCAAGAATGATACAGACCTGTAATTATTATTTATTTATCTATCTGTGCAAAGCAATGTGTGTGTACGAGCTGAAGTAAATGAGCTGCAATGCTGCCATCTAGTGACTTTTACTTTGATATGCAGCCGTTTATTTCCAGTTCTATTTTTAGGGCATACGTCATATAAAAAAGACATTGAATTATTGGGGTCTTTATTATCAGAATACAACGCCATAAAGACTTACAGATATTCCATAATATGTTGGTATTATGCCGATAATATCAGAAATTCCTAATGTTAACATAAAGGCAGGGTGAGGCACCTGGAGGTTCAAACTAAGGCCCCCCGGATACGGCCCGTTTGCATTATAATGCGACCCGCCTGACTTGTCCAAATTATATTTTTAATTCATACTATCGTTGTCCTTTTACCTTTTCCCTGCAAAGGCAATATTTCCACAGTACATAGTCCAAAGAAGCTTAAAGCCTTTTGTCTTTAATCAATTCTTTGTTCACAGAAATACTCAATAATTCTGATCCTGACCCGTGACTCAAATTTTAGTACCACCTGCGAGACAAAATAACTGTGCAGCCCTAATATACCATTTTAACACCCAGTATGCAGTTGATTAAAAGTGCAAGCTTTTCCCCTGAACGAGTGTGAAACTTCAACAGTCTGATGTAATAGGAAGACATGACAGCAGGTAGTCTTTTTTTTCCGGATATTTTTTTCTTGATAAATTGTGATAAATTATTAAGATTTACGATGAATCTACAGCATTCGAGGTAATTGTTCGTTGGCGCTTGTTTTCCGCTGCATAAAGATGAACATTCACCGATGGTCAGCCTATAGTTTCACTCTAAAGCGGTTAACTTTTCTCTTATCCATTAAATATTTCTCTGGGGCATCTCCTCTCTCGAGAAGTCACCTTTTTCAATTCCATAATGAAGGCTCCATTTTATGATTACCATGAAAGACCATGTGACTTTTTTGATTAAGTGCAACCCTTATAGTGCTTACATTTAACTTGAAGTCATGCCATCGCGATGCAGATGATGTAGAGCTATAGACCTGGGTCATGTTTCCATCTTCAGTCTGACTAAGTATATCATCTGGGAAACATCCATCACTCCCCAACATCCAGCACAAGGCCACGGAAAGCACTGGCTGTAAACAACTTTGTCCCCGTTTCCTATAAGCAAACACACACAGACACACACACACGTGCCGACAGTTCGTTGACTTTCATATAGCAAGTTTGTGATTTGTAGCCTGCACCTGTTCCACTCCAGCATAAGGCATTCAGAATTGATGTCCTCACAGAACGGAAGCCCACAGTCATTTATTTCATAGTGAAAACCACACTCTCCACGTGGTCCTAACTACGACACAGAAGTTGCATGTGTCAGGAGCTAAAACACACACACACACACACACACACTGAGGGGTTTTAGAGCCGCAATTAACGTGAAAGGAAATATTAATAAAAATTAAATAAATTTGACTTGTGTTACCTCATGTATCCTGGCCCACACATATCTACCAGGTCTTTAAGATTCAAGTCAGAGCAAAGTAACACCTCACAGGATTACAGCTGAGTTAACTGTGCGTGTTTCCTTAAGCCTGACAAATCCTTTTCACAGCAGAGAGTGCCACACGTGTTTATTGTTGATGTCTGTGTTCCAACTCTCTTTAGATATAAGTTTGAAAATAAACACAAAAGGCAAGAAGGGGATGCAATGAAACACTATGCCCAGGCAACACCAGTCAAAATATTGAAGTCAAAAGTACCAATGGGTCACAACCGGCGTTGGGCAAGTTACTTTAAAGAAGTAACTTATTACTTTACTAGTTACTGCTGTGAAAAAGTAACTAGTTACATTACTAGTTACTAAATTATAAAAGTAACTAATAAGTAGTTACTTCACTATCGAAACACATTAAAAAACTTCTGTTCTGTAGCAACTGTCATAATGAAATGTAGTGATACATTAAAAACATAATAGATGTTTAGACATTTTCACAGGCATCTTTATCGTAACCTCAACTTGCTACTCGCCGTCGTCTTGCTTGTGGGTGTGTGTAGCTGTACCGCATCATGTGTAAGACTGTTTATTTCAAGGCAAGAAGACCCGCCCAGGTCTCTTTCTGATTGGCTTAGCCTGAAACGTTAACCTATGTCAACAAATCATCGCTCCTTTTCAACGCATGGGTTCAGTTAGCGTGCACAGGCGTCTTTTACTTATGACTGACAGGCAGCAGACAGGCTCCACTGCCACACAGTCCTCTCTACGTGGTCAGGAGAAACCGTCCATTTGGACCTGAGATAGTAACGAGTAACAAACCCTTTTACATCACAGTAACAATAACTGCGTTACTGAATGGGAAAAGTAACGCGTTGCATTATTAGTGACCGAGAAAAGTAGTTTTGTTACGTAACGTAACGTAACGTAACGTCCCAACACAACCCAGTTTTTATAAGCAATAATTTCAGTGCTTCTTGGATGTTCAATGTTTCAATCAAGAAATTCTGACTTTTCCTTTAGTTTTCTGTTGTTCTTATGTCCATTTTCAATCAGGGACAGACTTGAATGCAGACGCGCCAGTCAAGTTCATGGACTTTATGGCTGCAAAATCACTCTTTTGTTGTCTGTACAGAGTGAGGCCCAGGATTGTCCTGTTGAAAAATCCATTAAGTTTGTGACAAGAGACATTCTTTGCTGGGAGAATGTGAAAATCTCAATATGCTGAAGGAACCCCACTGCATCAATGATACCTTACAAATATGCAGAGCCCCTATGCCATGACCACCGGTGCAGGCCTGGACCATTTGAGAGGCCGGCTTTGAACCTCACACGAATATGAGGGGTTTTCTAAATTGAATGGAAGTTCCTTATTCTGAAAAAGTTTCATAATTTTAAAGTTTTTATTCCAAATCTGATTGATTTGGTTGATTGGAGTAAGGGAATTATTAAAATACAGCATATTTCTACATTCTGTTAGTCCCTGGTTGTCTAGTGGCTGGAATTTAAGTCCAATTCCCTCTTGTCTGTATTTTCAGCTTGGAATCAATAAATGACATCTATTTAAGGTTATTTAATGATTTCTGTTGAGCCACATTTGCCAGACTAAACATGAAGGCCTGTAAAGCAAAGGTCACCTGGTGAAAAACTGTGCCTCAGTAAATGGGTGCAAAGCAAAATAATAGTAATTTTTCTACCTTTATTTTTTATTTTAAGCCCAACCTTGATACATGTAATTGACTTACTAGAAAATCTTAAACTTAGTGGCGTGTTGGAAAGGTCAAGGAATTCCCATCAAATATATTAAATGTCTGGATCAATGAGAAACCATGGGTGATGTCTAAATGAAAAGAACAAAAGTGAAGCTGTATCTGTCACATTTAGAATAAAAGTTTTTTCTCAGAGAAGGTAACGGAACACTGGTTCCTACGCGGTCCAATCGTCGAAGGTGGTAAATGGAGCCTGTGACATTAATTCTTAGTGACAAGTCTATTACACATAACTTCAGGACGTTTACACTTGCCAATATTCCTGCAGATTCTGTGTTTTTGCTCCAGGGGAGACTCATCCTTCCAACGGCAGTTCAGTTCCTCATGTCTTATTGACACCTCCTATGTACAGTATGTACGTACAGTATAACAAACGACATTACCTGTGAATGCTTTATGATAGTCCACACTCCAGCATCTGATGTAAACCGAATTGTGCTTAATCCATACTCTGACGTTTCTAGTTGCTGAGGGTCCGTCTCAACTCGTCATTTATAAGCAATTAATCTTGTTTTGTTGTTTCTTCATTTGTTTAGTCTGGAGCCCCCAAAGCAAATCTATAACGTTTTTTCTCGTTTGGAGACTTTATTGATTTGCGGTAGAGCAGAGCGGCTCAGTGGCTGACAGGAACTGTGTGTTTACTGATGATGCAGCAGCAATTGGCTTCATGGGACATTAACATCCGTCTCAATGAGAAGAGTCGAAACAGAGCTCGTGTGCCCCAGTTATGGACTTTTAGTTCTGCGAAGAGCAAAAAAAAAAAAGAAAAACTATAACCATTGGCTGCTGAGATCGCCGATGGCTGCACTACACCCGTAGGCACATTGAGAACTCCGCAGGAAGGAAAAGTAGAAGAATCATTAAAGTGTAAGGTTTTAATGATCCTGGCATATGGTTGAAAGAACATTGAACAAGGGCACAGGGGGGAAAAAAACAGATAAGTACAAAAAAAAAATGCTTCCAGTGTAAAAAGTTGCATAAATGGGCGGGAGTGGGTGCATATTGCTTGAACTGTACTTTTGCGATCCCCATTTCCAAAAGCAGGGTCAAACTGTTATGTTTGATCTGATTAAGCACAAGGTAGCTGTGGATATTTTACAACTGAAAGATTAATCGTGAAAGGTCAACATCCTTGAATATGACAACCATTTTTTTCCCCCGGATATGATAGAAACAGGAAAAATATGGCAGCAGTTGCAACAGCCTTTACTGTACTTTTCTCCTAAATCAGGCTGAACTGACTTTAATAGTCTGTACTCGTTGGGACAGTCAACCTCTCAGCTATGGACTGACTGACTGACTTTTGCTCATTGCTGCTCGTGTGACTCAGGTTGGGACTCACAACGTGTACGTATATTACAGCTGTGTTTTGGGCAACGATTATTGGACATAATTGTGGTTGATTTTACATCAGAAAACTGATTTTACATTAGTTTACATCAGATTTGACCTATTCCTGGTCCCCTGAACAGACAGACACAAAGAGTTTTGTTCTTTTGACCCAACAGACAATACACAGACAATGAAAATGGCAAAATAATTTTTCTCAAAGTGAAATAAGATGCAATACGTCCTCAAGCTCAAGAGTTACAGGCCGTCCCTGACGTAGCCTGACGATTATTCAGTTTTTATTCCAGGACAGATGACCGACTAACTATCCTTAAACTTCTGTTCTTAGACAAATAAGAAAACAAGGTGTAATTTCTAAGAACACCTACACACTTAGTTTTGCAAAATAGGCTTTTTTTTCCCTCTTCAACAAAGAGGGACCCGTGCAGATGTTGATGGACTGTCCCTCTGTGTCTGGAGGCTCTTCCTCATTCCCCAACATGACACATTTTTCTTCTTTTTATGCAGAACACTTAGTCTTACAACATCTAGTCTTCAGATTACACCGCATTTTCCAACAGTTGTGCACAGCTTCACCTAAGGTTATACGAAGGTCACATGGAAATTAAACAGATTACAGGAAAAGGCATAATCTGGGTGCTGGAAAAACATACATTTTCTGAAACAATAATCAATATGTAATGTATAACTCCAGGAAGCCTGAAGTTGCTAAACTTAGTTAATGTGGGAATAATCAGGACCTGTTGATTTCAAGCAAATCATTAAGATTTTCTTCGATTGAGTTATAGCAGCAACAGACAGACAGATGATGACGATAGACAGACAGACAGGTCTTTAGTTTCATCCACCAAGGAATAGCTCTGGGGGAGTAAGAGAGTATTTCCTGCTTAGTTCCTAGTTAGATAGTTAGTTAGTAATTTGCAGGAAAAATAAAATAATTTTACATTGAGACCTGAAAAATCCTCTCCTATGCCGCACTATTTTTTTTTTACCCCTGGTCATATTCTCAAATGTAGGCGTCTGCTCCCCCACTCTTAATGTGAACAGCCTGGTGCTGTGTTTAAAAGATACAGCAATGGTTGGTGGTTCCACTTTATTGAATGTGAACTTCGAGAAACACAGAAATCTCCTCAAATAAGTTGCCGAGTTGCTGTTATGTTCTTTTCAACTATTTGTGGAAAGCAAGTACTAGCCTCCGGCCAAGATCTTTACACTTAAATGTAATTTTCTTTGACTAAAAAGATAAATGACTCCCTAACAAAATTGGCTGCCAGGCTGTGCCCAGCTGAGCCCAAGGCTTGTTGGGTCCACTATCAATCTCCTGCCTGTCGTTGCTGCCTCTTTTAGCAGAAGGAGTGATTGCGCAGAGAATACTTCACCCCAGAGAGTAAAAGTGTATTTTCTTGAAATGCGAAAGCCTCCACAACCGGAATAAACAGTGAGTCTGTGAGGTTTAAGTCCGTAAGGTCCGAGGACACCAGAGCCACTGTGGCTAAAGAGAGAATAGTTAGAATTTCTCATTTAACCAAACCCTGAACTAATCCGTTAGCCAAGGCATGGGTAAACTAAGGCCCGGGAGCCAAATGCGGCCCGCTAACCTTGTCCAATTATCACCTTTTGCTTGCATTGTCTGTGTTTCGCCAGTAAAAGGTGTCATAAAGGGCATTAGAAATGTAGCATCTTAGGTTTTACACAGGACTTTTACGTGCCAATTATCTTAGTTTCAACAAATGCTCCATCTTTCTGCTCTTGACTCGGCCCTTGTGTCCAATTTTAGGACCACTTGTGGCCCGCCTGTGATCTGGGAATGTCACTGTGTTGCATTCACATTTTTGGGACAGGACTTTAGCGAGGAAGAGTTTCTGTTGACTTTTAATTACAAAAGAAAGAAAAAAAAATCAATCAAAAGCCAAGTTAAGATAATTGCCAAACCTACTGGTATTCCATTCCATTTCATGTCTCATTATATTCTGCTAAGATAATGAAGCAGCCTGTTCAAACAAGACCAAAAAAAATGTTTTTTGTGAACCTAAAAATTTGTCTACAATTATTCAAAATATCTATAATTAAAGAGTGCATTTGATTTCAGCGTCTGTAAGTAAATACTAAATCTGTGTTTGTTCCACAGAAATTAACATCCAGGCCTGCGTTCGCAAATCCATCGAACTCTTTCACTGTACCCCCAGAAGTGCTACATACCGACAGCACGCTCAACCGCCGAAGGGAGCAGGTGACAACGGCTACGTGACGGGCAAAACAACGTCGTCGTACAGCTCAACCGATTATCAAAACCTATCCAGGGCTGACCTGGTGAGCGCACTTTTATCTATTCAACATTTTTGTGTAATTTGTTTATTATCAGATTTTACAAAATATTTGTTATTTAATGTAATATATTTAAACACTGCAAATAATCTTTAACCTTCGCTGCATTAATCAACAAATCAAATTTTAAGAATGCAAGCTGCCAGTGTTGTTATTGGTTACTTTTTACTTTTTTTTTTTTTTACTCAGCTTGTTAAGTGATAGCATTATCACAATGTCCATTATCATTAACTTCAATAATGGATTTTTTAAACACGACGATTAGGCTTAAAAGCCATTAGCAACGCTGTCCTAATCACTGATTAGAACCTCTGGATAGTTATTGACAGACCCTGTCAACAAATGTAGAGGCTCTGTGTCTGTAGGCCGTTACTGACCTTTTATTGAATCTGGCTTTGTATCTGAGTTTCCGACACTGTTGGAATATATCGACAAAATGCCTTTGCAGTTGCGGTTTTATTCCTTTATTCCAAATTCAATTTAAGTTAAAAATATCGTGTTCAGTACTATGGAGACATCTAGAGTAAAAAATTTTAAGTTGACCTATACTGATTAAATGATAATTAAAGCCGTATATTCTCTGAATCAATTAAAAAATATATACATTTCCTGAAAATAAAATTTAAATGCAATCTGAGCCTGTTTGGTTAAACAGGACCGATATATCGACAGGAATTGAAGAAAGTCACATTAAGATCTTCTTTAACGATTTTCAATTTTCTTTTGCAATTACTGACAAGGAAGTGTAAAATTCATAGACTCATGGTTCACATTTTAACCAATATTCCTAAGTGAATCACATTTTTGTGTCTAACTTTTTAGTGTCACTGCTACAACTGAAAAAAGAAAATTTATTTGATATACTCTCTGGCATTGCTGGAGGTTTAGAATTTCTCAACGTGAGTCTTACAAAATGACGTGAGGTCTCAATTTCTTTTTTTATTACGTTAATAAAAATATTATCTTGTGATGTGAAATTATATTTTGAGCGGTCATAGTGTTCTGTTATCAGCCTCCTCGCTTTGTGATATTGATGTTGAACCAGTGAAATCGAAAAAATGACAATAAACCAATTAACTGAACTGATGGAAGGGTAAAATCTGCTCTTGGTGATATTTTAATCGTCATTACATATCACAGTTCCATCAGCTCCAAGCAATAATTGTCATGAAAGTCCCAGGGTTTTGGAATCTGTCCGGAAAATCACAGTTTTTTCAGTGGGTAGCTCCTCACCAGTGTGTTCTGTGTCCAGTGTTCTATGTTTTAGATTCTGCTTTTGCTGCTATACTTCGGGGACGAGCTCATCCAGTGCTGAAATTTTCCAAAGATCTATGGAAACACTGCCATTCCTTCTTCTTATTCTTAGCTGTATTTCCACTTTTTTATGGCTTTCAGGGGTTTTTCAGCTAATCAACATTCTCCATCTCCCCCTGTCTTCTGTATCTTCTCCTCTGTCTCCAACTACCTCCATGTCCCCCCTCACTGCATCCATCAATCTCCTCTTTGTCTCCTACCTGGTAGCTCCATCTCTAGGAATATTCTCCTACCAATTTATCCACTGTCCCTCCTCTGAACATGTCCAAACCATCTCAATCTGTTCTCTAGCTTTTTCTCCAAACCTTCCTGTCTGTGTTGTCCCTCTTATCACCTCATTCCTGATCCTGTCCATCCTCGTCTCTCCTAAAGAGAATCTGAGCATCTTTAACACCTCGACCTCCAGCTCTGCCTCCTGTCTTCTGTCCATTTCTGGTGTCTCTAATCCATCCATCATGGCTGATCTCAAAATCCTCCATTTACCTCAGCTGACACTCTTCTATCACAGATCACTCCTGGAGTCACTCCCCAGTTCTTACATCCTGTCTGTATTATAGAAATACTGCTATTTACAGAGAGTTGATTGAGGGTTTTTCTATATATTTTAGTTTTATTTTACTTCGGAATATCGGAACTTTTTTCACATATACAAGAAATATACCTCTTTGTATTTTTTGTGACTACTGACAATGCATTACAACTCTGACTCTTGCATTTCTTTATTCCTACAATGGCATATTTAAACTATCAATTATTCATTTTTTTGCCTCATCGTCAAGTGTCGAGAGCCATTGCCGCTGTCAGACCTGAAGTCGGAGGTGTCCCCCAGGATCTCGGCCGAGGACCTGATTGACCACTGCGAGCTGGCCTTGGCCGGCCTCAACAAGCGCAGCAAATTTGGCAAATTCAAAATCATAGCTGTGGACATTCGCGCTGCCGAGGAGTATCCTTTGAGTAAAATGTCGATGAAGGTTCTCAGACATCCAGGTCATGGTACAAGGTTAAAGAGTTCAGTTGGGCAACTGGACATTCAGTTTTGTGGGAAACGTTTCACCTCTTCATCCAAGAGGCTTCTTCAGTTCTGACTGTTTGTGGGGAGTAACAGAAGTTCTATCCTGTGAGTGAGGACTTGGACCTGGGGACACCTGTGAAGTGTGATACCTGTCGTTGGGTGGGTATTGATGAGCCGTTACCGTCATTATCAGAGTGGTTTTGGTCACACGGCTCGTTGACATGTGAAACCGGTTGTTGACAGTGGAATCTTTTGGGTATTGTTCTCAAATGGGCTTTGTAGGCGGGTGAGAGGTTGTGTCTCAAACCACCACATTTGTTGACGGATGGTTTTTCCAGGTTGACAAAAATGGCTTCTTTTGAGGAAAAACAACTTGCGGTTATTACAGTAAATACCGTCGACCATAAGGCTAAACAAGCCTTCAAGAGGTGCAGTCTCCGGTTTTGTGTGTCATTACTATATTTAACACACAAATAAGGCGCACCTGATTATAGGGCCCGGGTTTAATGTACAATCCACGCCCACACTTCCCCCTTTAACGTTCTCCTGTTGTCCTCTACGACGTCCGCCTTAGATCAACAATGCACATGGAGTGCACTACACTATCTAAAACTTTTATGCGCACCTTGTAGTCGTGATCTTTTGTACATGCTGACTCAGTACTTAAAATTGCATGTGTCAGCATTTTTTTATACATAGTGATTAACAGAACAGATGAATACGTGAGGATTCGTGCACATTTTAAATCTTTCCAGCTAAATCACTAATCTAAAGTCTTCCCCATAGATGTGAGCTGTTCAGGCCAACTCACCCACACAAAGGGGGATTTGGAAACTCTCACTTCTTACTGCGATCTTGGCCAAACCATTGTTGTGGGTGTCCTTGGACACAAAAGGTGGATTAAATCAAGTGACTCCTGGGTCTAATTAGGACATCTAGTTTTAGCTGTTTGGTTGTGGGACCAGGTTCTCAAGGCTAAGTGAAAAGCCATTCATTCCACAGCTATGGGATTGTACACTGTTTTATCAAGGCCACAAACAAGGTGTGTTCTTACAGCAGGACAAAATCTGTTCGTAAAGTGCGGATGTAGCCACAGACGTGAAAAGTTAAATCTGTAAATTGTGAATTATGCAAAAAGACAAGGTCCGCGTTGACAGACAAGGCACTAAACCTTTTACAGAACCCCCCCCTCCTTAACCTCACTGCCCCCCAGCTTCAACAGAGGCCACATTTCAGGCAGCATCAACATTCCCTCCAGCACGGCCTTCAGTCCAGAGGGTGAGCTGGTGCAGTGTCCTGCAACCGGGGTCCTGCAGAACTACAAAGGACGGGTCATCGTGGTCATGAGCAACGTCATGAAGAGCGCCACCATGGTGAGTGAGATGCCACACGCAGTCTCTGCCGTCAGACTAAGTAGCATCAGGATGACACCGCTACTTGACCTTACTGCAAAAATCCCAATCATTGGGATTTTTTTTTTTTTGTCCCTGCTGTCACATGAAACTGCTCAACCCGCTGCAGGTTGGAATGTGTTCAGTTAACCTGAGATGAAACAAACATGAAACTGTAGTGTTGAAATGTGGGCAATGTTGGGTGTGAAAATGTGATTGCACAACAAAGTTGGGGGCAATTATAGGGCATTTGTACGAACTACGACAAATCACTTACTGCATAAAAGTAGGGATGTCTGATATTAACATTTTCCTATATCCGATATTTAATTTCCGATAGTAACATTAAGTGATACCGATATATGCAGATGATTTCCCCTGAATTATTGTGGTGCCAGACTAAAGGCATTCTATAAATAAATGTGTACAACATAAACACACAACTTCATTATAAGTTACAGAAAAATGACAGTCCTATGAGTCTTTGAGCAGCATTTAAAGTTAACAAATAATGTCTAGTGTTGGACAAAGTCACTTTATCCATAATGTTATTCACAAAGTATTTGAAATAGCCTTCAGTCTGATGCTAACAATTTCACTCCATCTTTCCTGTAGTTTGCTGCTCACCTGGTCAAACTCAACTTCCCACGAGTTTGTATCTTGGATGGAGGAATCAACAAACTGAAGCTCACTGGGCTCCTGACTGTTCCATCTCCTCAGATCTGAGCCCCATTTTTTTTTTTTTTTACGCCAAAATATGTTTATGTGTTTTCAATCCTGACTGAATTGTGTCTAATAAATATCTTGATTGACATCTTGTTCTGAGTGGTTTTACTGAATGTGTCTCTGCTGTTTCACCCTGAAAGACAAGAGCTTTTACAAATTCTTTGTAGAAGTTCATCTGAACATGGGTCAGTGATTTCTTAAAACTATGGAAAATAACTACGCTGCTGTTGTGTGTTGAGACATACAGACCAATCAGGACAAACGAGTGGCTTTCAGAATGAGACGGTGGAAACTTGTCCCAAACTTCAACGGTCAACATAACCTTGCCAAGTTCCCAAGGTTTCTTTCATATTTAATTACACATTTGTTTCTTTTCTCTTATCTGATCTGTCCATCCATCCATCTATGCCACCTGCTGATCCATTACCAGTATCATTGGGGCAGCAGTCTCCACAACTCAAATAACATTGAGCCCACTGGAAGCCAGCCACCATAACCGGGAATTGAACTTGCCCTCTCACACTGGATTTTCCCACCAATGACAGAAGTGATGCCTCTGAACCAAAGCCATGACCCTCTGAGGTAATATGTTGAAATTTCCAAAGAATTGCTGTGCGTGTTAAAAGGTTCCTTATTAAAATGGGACCTGAGTCTTGATCCCACGGTCGCGAATTGAGGATATGGAACCTTCCGCCGCCTGGTGGTGGCATGTGTGGCACTCTGGCTGGAGGGATAGAGAAGACAGTTGGACAGGGAAGAACTGGGCTCGGGTTGTCCTTTTGTGGCTAGTTTCGAACCCTCGACCAAAGAGGATCGGAGAAGCTACCTTCACACACTATGCACACTATGAGAAAAATCTCAAAACATTTCCTACACATATCTCCACTAGCCCTGGCAGAGGGCTACCCCGGTGGCCGTTGGATCAGCCCGAGGTTTTTTCCTACAAGTGTGTTTTTCCTCACCCCCGTCGCCCCCAAGGGACATCCATGCACCATGGCTTCACTATATACATTTTGACCTTCTTACTGTAAATGCTGTCATCTATTGATATGCTCTAAATGTTATCATGTAGCTTAATGTGTTATCAAGCACATTAAGCTACATGCTTGTATGAAATGTGCTCCATAAATAAGTTAAACTTAGTTTCACCTTCCTTGGTGTGGAACGTACGTCATCCAAAGCCCTTGCGATGGATAAATAGATTGAACTTCATTTAATCAGATGTTACCACCAGACATAACCTGACCTGGATGACGTGAGCAAGACCAGAGGTCAGTGATTTGTCTGTAATATTTAGATAGGAATAATTATTATTGGCACTTTTGGTTTCAAATGAACCAACTTTGAACTGTTGTCATTTACTGAAGATCTATGACCGTTACAAAGTTGCTCAATTCAAACATTGACACCTACATCACACCTACATCAAGTTGTCACATTGATGCAGGTGTGTTTATTTGACATGAAATCATACGCTGAGTCGTCATATTTTTGAAATTTTCAATTCTCACAACAAGAAAAGGGTTTGGCCGTTAGACTAGATGTATATGATTACTTCATAAACAATTTTTTTTTTGGAAAACAATATATTGTAACATAAGTAATGAACCTAGAAGTACTCCATGAGGTGATTCACAAACTGCAAAATGTTGGAAAAGTATTCTGTGTAGGTTCCCAGTCATCCTGATCATTTTATCCAAAAATTAGAAAAATCCAAAATATGAAAATTAACAATTTGCATTGCATTCAAGATGATACAAACATATACATATACGTACACATATATACAAATCCGTACACATCTCATATGTGCTCGACTTCTACTCACCTCCACTCATTGGTTCAATATCACCTTAGTCACATTGTCACTTACACTGTGAAATTATCTGCCATATCTGTGCAATATCTACTCTATTACTGTACCTACAATATCCAGTTTTTACACTATTCCTCTGTCAGCACTACCTTAAATCGATTTTAACTTACCTTTTTATTCTTATCACGTTACTAGTACTGGATGTTTTTCTAGTACCTCAGCGAGTCTACGGTCCCCCATCCTAAGCATTACATTGCATTGTAGACCCTGTGTTGAAAGTGTGTATATATATATATATATATATATATATATATATACATGCATATATATATATATATATATATTTATATACATATACATATATTATATATTTATATATATACACCCATATATACATTTAGAATGAGCGCATAGTCTGAGCACCCCTCCTCCCTCCTCCTCGTCCCTGTCTCACTCTCTACTCCACTCTCTCCCCCAATCTATTGAAATCTGTTTAAACTACCGTTTTTGTTTGTTTCTCTTTTTTGTTGCTGTTGCTGATGGATGGGTCGAGGGGTTTTTCCTCGGTAGTTTTTCCTTACCCGGGCTGAGGGTCTAAGGACAGAGGATGTTACCAACCCTGTAAAGCCCTATGTGACAATATATATACATATATATATACATATATATATATATATATACACACACAAACAAATATTATTCTTTTATAATAAACACACACACACCTCACCTCTCTTCATTGGCTTCCTGTTCCATTTAGAATCCAATATCAAATTCTCTTACTAACTTATAAAGCTCTTCATGGTCTGGCACCATCCTATATAGTGAATTTGCTTAATGAAATATGCACACAACACCATTCTTAGTGCAGGGCAGGCAAGGGGGGCTCCACGGCTCGATGGTTACCCCCTTCCAGTCGTGGGCCCCCAAATCTTGTCTTTTTTATTGCACAGTACAGGACACTGGTCATGTTGCCGGGGGACAGACACCCTCTTGCAGCAGGTCCATAAAACACTTTTGAAGAAACTTCACAACAATTTGTTAAATGAAATCTGTGAGGTAAATGTAATTAAAAAAATACAACCATCAGCACCATTCAATTCCCTTATGTATAAAACATGATGATAGAAGATGATGTGGGCAGTAATATTAATAATATAAATCTTATTGAATAGAATTAATTAATCATATCTTGTTATACATAGTATATTTGTTATATCAATCAATCAATCAGTCTTTATTTATTTATATAGCCCACATTTACAAATCAAATTTGTCACATAGGGCTTTACAGGGTTGGTAACACCCTGTGTCCTTAGACCCTCAGCCAGGGTAATGTCTGTCTCTTATACACATCTGGCGCTTTGTACGTGTAACCTAATCAGTATGACAAAGGGGTGGGAATTAGTAAGTTTAACTTCTACCCACTCCTTTTCGAGACAGTTGATGAAATTGTTTGGTCCTTGTCTGCTATGTTATGTGCCTCTCTCGAAATAAACTCATTCATTCATTCATTCATTCAATTTGATAAAGCCTTATCAACCCACTAGAACACTACGTTCCCTAGGAGCAGGCCTTCTAGTGGTTCCACAGATTTCTAAATCTAGATTTGGTGCCAAAGCCTTTTGCTACCAGGCCCCTCTTCTGTGGAACTGCCAGTCCGGGAGGAAGTTTTTTTTTTTCTTTTTCCTGTTAAAAGGGTTTTTTTTTCCCTTTGGTGGTTTTTCCTTACCCTGGCTGAGGGTTTAAGGACAGAGGATGTTACCAACCCTGTAAAGCTCTGTGTGAAAAATTTGATTTGTAAATGTGGGCTATATAAATAAAATTTGATTGATTGACTCACTCTCACACACACACCTGTCTCTGATCATTATCAGGTCCACATTTTGCAATACAAAAATAAACAAAGGCCAAATTCAGAATTCATCCCTTGCATCATTATCATCATCATCATCCTCTTTGGGAGACACACCTACAAACCCCAGAGAATATAAGCAGGAACTCCAGAAACATACATTTAGTAAATCTCAGTTGCTGTCTTGTTCCTGGCAGAACAATCAGGTTTACAACCAGGTTTACATCCCATTTCTTTGTGTAAGCTGCTTTCTCATTGTGTTTTCCGTGATATTTTTATGAATTGACTAATGTATTCACCCTTTTCTTACATTGCCATACTGAGATTTTGACTGCTTGACTGTTTCTTTTTACTTTACAGCATTTGCAGCTTATCGGTCGTAAAATGCCAAAATACCAGGTGAAGATTTTCACTTCCAATCGTGCATTTGCAACAACTGTGAACAGCATCTTCATTAAACTGGATGGTGAGAATGGAGAAAGTCCCCGTACCAACCTGAGTAGCCCGCTGAATCTTTTTCAATGGCGAGGAGGTGTAAGTTTATATCACAATAATTTTTTTTTTTTGTTTTAACATATTCTTAGTGTTTTGTGTTGAATGTGTAAAAAACATCTGTCACCCTAGGGGCAAAGTTAATAAATCTAATGTTTTTTTTTTCCATCATGTCTCCAGGTTGCTACATTTTGTGTCGAATGTGAGACTTCTTTTGGAAAACTGGTTATGATAGAACTGGACAAAAAACCTCTAGTAAAAATGACAAGTGACGATTGGTTCCCTTCTAAAGTGGAGATCAAATCCCCTGAAGGTGATATCTACTCCTTTCCAATCTACCGATGGATAGATGACAATGAGGTGGCGCGTTTCAGAGAGGGAAAAGGTATGTGGAAAATTATGACAAATCCTGAGTTTGACGGTAAGCAGTGACTGATTCAAAATGTCTGTCATTCTTGTTTGGCCTCTGAAGCTCTGAAAATCTATGAGGACAAACATCCCCTCGGCAGATATAATCGAGAAAAGGAGCTCAAGGTCAGAGCCCAGGAATATCGGTGAGAACTGTCTTTTGGCTCAACCTTTTCCATCGTTATTGAGAAAAAGAAGAAAAACCTTCATTTGTCCCACAGTTTTGGAAATTTCATTTTTAACAATAGCTTATGTGTCAAACCTGTGACACTAATTAAACAAGAAGTAAGTCAAATTTCCAATTCCTCTCTCCAGTTGGTCCGTGTACGCACCTGGAATACCCCACTGCCTTAAAGTAAAAGACATTTGCTCTCTGCCAGCGGAGGTCCGGTTCTCGTTCACCAAGGATTGGGAGTTGGTTTATACGTATCTAAATGGGTAAAATCTGTCTTTTGTAGCTAAACTTATCTTCTAATTCAAAAGCTATTTACCAATTTTGAACAACTACATAAAAATAATTTTATTTTTTTAACAGATTGTCCGCACTAGGCCTATGTAATTTGAGTGACTGTGAGGAGCCGTGGACTGACTTTGAGAGTATTTGGGAGACATTAAACACCAAAAACACCACACCAAGTATCAGGTACTTTTATTGCCCTGAATGACACAATGAACCAATCAGAGTTAAGTTTCAAGACTCTAAATTAATCTTGTCAAATCTGCTCCTTTCGGCTTGTCCCTTCCTCAGGGGTGAGTCAACAGTTTCCATCTCCCCTTGTCCTCTGTATCCTCAACTCCAACTCCAACTACCTCCATGTCCTCTCTCACTACATCAATCTCCTCTTTGTCTCCTACCTGGTAGCTCCATCTCTAGGATGATTCCTTTCCCAATGTATCCACTGTCCCTCCTCTGAACATGTCCAAACCATCTCAATCTAAAATTTATCTTGTCAAATAACCAAGTTAAAATTAAGGGAAGCCCCTTAATTGTCCCCCTTAATAGTGGAAAGTAAGAGACAGTGAGTCTTTGCAACACCATACAGACTTCCATTGTAGGTGTCACTAGATATGTGGTTGTACCTAGGGAGGATTTTTTCAGTGTACAGAATCCCTTTTAAACATGTCTGAATATAGGAAGGACATTATACAGGACGGGGCAGTGTCAGCCAGTGCCAACAATGCCTCTGCTTTTCTTCCAGATTACGTACAGAAGCACTGGGATGAGGACGAATTTTTTGGATACCAGTTTCTGAACGGTGTCAACCCCATGCTGATCAAACGGTGCACAGTGCTGCCAGAAAACTTCCCGGTCCCCGTTGATAAAGTCTTACCCCGAAGCAATAACTCTCTGTGTCAGGAAATGAAGGTTAGTTCCATGTTTCTAAAATGTTCGCTCTGACTGGGTACAACTCAACTTAAACATTGGTTTTCTCAATCAAATCTCTAACAGAAAGGCAACGTATACCTGTGTGACTACAAGAATCTGAAAGATCTGAAAGCAAACGTGATCAATGGGAAGCAGCAGTACTTGACCGCTCCTCTTGTCCTGCTCTTCAAAACACCAGACGACAAGTTGGTGCCAGTAGCTATTCAGGTAAAGTTTACCCTTATGTTTTATACACTTTCTCCAAACTTTTCTTTCTTAAGTGATCGGGAGTAGTTTGATTTGTATGCTTGCCTACGTCTTTAGGAAGACAAACTACTCAAAATAAAATCAGATTTTATATAGCCCACATCTACAAATCTGATTTGTCGCATCGTACGACCAGGCCTTGGCAATTATTTTGACTCGTGGGCTACGGGTGGTACTAAAATTTGAGTCAAGTGACAGATCAGGATCAGAAAAATGGAGTATTTCCATGAACTAAGATGAATGAAGAGTAAAGGATTGAATAGTGCCCTTCCTATTGGGGAAATGCTGGCTTTGCAGGGAAAAGGCAGAAGGATAACGTTAATAAATTAAAAGTATACTTTGGACAAGTTTGGTGGGCCGTACTGGAGAGAGATCTACTCCCTTGATGGACGGACAGTGCAATGTATGTTACCAGAGCATAAAGATACAATAAAACAAATCTGTACAAAGATAGAATGACAATGAACAACTTGACATACCGTATTTTCACGACTATAAGGCGCACGTAAAAGTCTATGTGGCGTGCCCTATAGTGGAGTGTGCCCTGTGCGTGTTGTTGTAAGGAGTTCGTAGAGGAAACCATGAAAACATTAAAGGGGGAAGTGTGCGTGGGAATTGTATATAAAACCCGTGCCCTATAATGCGCCTTATGTGTGTGTTAAATATAGTAATGGCGCACAAAACTGACTGCACCTTTTAGTACGGTGCGCCTTATGGTCGTGAAAGTGCGGTATATAGACATATTCAACAAACGCAGTTGAAGTTCTTCCAGTTGGGAATTAAAGTTACAAAGTTGCGCATAATGTCAGTAGTGATGCAGGTTTTGATCCTGGTCGTCCTACTCCAGGTTGGGTTGTTTGCCGGCATCGGGAGTGTGGACCCCTAC
The DNA here is from genome assembly GCA_016785265.1 of Paraplagusia blochii. Taxonomy (NCBI): domain Eukaryota; kingdom Metazoa; phylum Chordata; class Actinopteri; order Pleuronectiformes; family Cynoglossidae; genus Paraplagusia; species Paraplagusia blochii. Next base: position 52,392 of record JAFBJS010003004.1, read on the forward strand.
ATGATCTAATAGGAATTCTCTGTCACTGATTAAACTGTGTAAACCTTCTTTTGTTACAGCTGAACCAGACACCAGGAGCTGACAATCCCATTTTTTATCCTTCTGATTCTAAATACGACTGGCTGACGGCAAAAACCTTTGTGAGAAGCGCAGATTTCACTGAACATCAGCTCAATGTTCACCTACTGCGCACTCACCTGTTGGCCGAGGCCTTTTCCTTGTCTCTGCTGCGCAACCTCCCAATGGTGCATCCACTGTACAAGGTAATACAGAAGGAATCTTTTATGAGCCACATTTTATGGAAATGCCATGAACTTTTCTTGCATTAACATTTCCTGGTTCTTTAAGCTCCTCATCCCCCACACCCGCTACACCTTCCAGATCAACTTCATGGCTCGAAATCTCCTCATCTCTCCAAATGGAGTCTTCACTAAGGTATGGAAAGATAATTCTTTTTTACCTTTTCATACATGTTCTCACAAATGTTTCTTCAGTTTTCAGCCTCTGGTGGCGAAGCCACGTTGCCCATCCTGCAACGGTCACTGAAGTCAGTGACCTACAGCTCCCTGTGTGTACCTGACAACATTGCTGAACGAGGAATGGGGGATATTCCAAATTACTACTACAGGGATGATGCGCTCCGACTTTGGGAAATCACTTTCAGGTATTAAAGAAAGCATTCAATGTTCCGCCCTCTACGCATATGAATCCATCAAACCAACCGATTAGTTCTTTATTTGTTACAGGTTTGTGGATGGAGTCGTCAAGCACTACTACAAGAACGATTCTGAGGTTGAAAGAGACTCCGAGCTCCAGTTTTGGATTGGGGATATTTTTGAACAAGGATTCCTTTCCAATGAAGCCTCAGGTGAGATTTGTGCCAGGGCGTCAGCCGGGGATTACCATATTTTCACGACTATAAGGCGCACACAAGTCTTAGATTCTCTTCAAAATATGTGGCGCGCCCTGTAGTGCAGTGCACCCTGTTTATGTTGTTGTTGTAAGGGGGATGTAGTAGAGAACACCATGAGAACGTTAAAGGGGGAAGTGCAGGTGTTGTTTGGCTCCCGCTCTACTTTTGAATACGCACACTTGTATGCTTGTGTGTGTTGTTGTTGTAGGGGGGCGTTGTAGAGGAAAACATGTGAACTTTAAAGGGTGAGATGTGGGACGGTGTGCCTTATGGTCGTGAAAATACGGTATTACCATAGTTTATTAAGCAAAGTTTTTTCTATCCTCTAATTTCCAGGAATTCCAAAGGAATTAACCAAAGTGGCCGACCTGGTCAAGTTTGTCACCATGGTGATATTCACCTGCTCCTTCCAACATGCAGCCGTAAACACCGGACAGGTGAATCTTGTTAATGTGGGAATATTGAACCATTATATGAAACTCTATCTTACTTAAAAAGACCATATTTTAAATGATGCACAATTCAGGACTTTGAAAGTACATTTTTCCGTGTTACAGTACGATTTTGGTTCTTGGATGCCAAACACACCCATTACTCTGCAACAACCTCCACCGACAACAAAGGACCAAACCAGTGAGGAGACATTAGTGGCAATGCTCCCTGATCAGAACACCACTGCGATAGGAATATCTACCATGTGGCTCCTGAGCAAACAGTCTTCCGACTTTGTAAGTATTTCTTAACCTCCAAGAAAAAACAAAAACAAACATACATTCAATGATTTAGCACTTTTTGATGAAACTCTTTCTCTTGTAGGTCAAAGTCGGTTACTATCCTGAAAAACATTTTGTTGAGGATATTCCCGGGAAACTAATGGATCAGTTTGCGGGAGAACTGGCGGTTGTGGATAAAATCATCGACGTCAGAAACACAAATCTGGAGCTGAAATATGAGTACCTGAAGCCACAGATTGTGGAAAACAGTGTTTCCATTTAAGCAATTGTTTGTGTAATCCTACTCTCAGAGTAAGCTGGAATTGGCACAATAAAACAATATATACATTGATTAGGTTGTATTTTGTGGTTAATTTGTGTGTTACTCGGTTCTGACCGGTTGTATGGCTATAAGAACACATTTGCGAAAGGCGAGTTTGATCTCGTAATAAAACTGTCACACAATATTGTCTTAAAACGTCCTATGAAGAGCAACTTGGTGAGAAACTCATCAACGAGGTGTTTCAGAAGGAACTGGAGCACGTGTTTGTTTGTCCTCAATCCACTTTAAGGATTTCATTCTATTCTGAATATGACAGTAAATAGGTTGCTTAAAGCCGGGACCCAAATGTGGCCTAGTGTATAAGGAAGCATACTTGGGTCCCCAAGGCTTAGGGTTCGAATCTTCCAGCTGCCAGGTTGCCACTGAGGAGCCCCACGCGTACCACCACCCTTGGCCCGAGTAACTTCCAGTTGGTTCAACACCCACAGGAGGGGTTACAGTACAGTGCAGTTTTATTTGGGTGGCAGTTGAAGATTGCTGCCCGATGCAGATGAATGAATTTTTTTAATGCAAGGCTTTGAACCAGTTCAAGGAACGAAAACCAGAAACTTGTGGCATTTTGCTCGGAACAGAAACCAAACCAGAAACACATTTTTGTTCTGGAAAAGAAACACTTCATGAAAAACAATGTAAACTGGTTAACACTGGTTGCATTTAGTTCTTAAAAAAACCAAAAAGCCTGTGTAGATTACAATCGAACATATCCATCTCCTAAAAAGATCCAGAAAACCTTTATGTTGGAACCCAACCCTTATGTTGGAACCCAAAAACAGAAAGGTTCCGAACCATCTGGCAAAAACTTCAGGTCCAAAGCCCATGCTGCCATGGACATTTTAGGAGGCGAATGATTCCGATTGTAAGAAACACTTGATATTTAAAGAACCAAATAAAACCACTACGAACCAGTGACCGTTATTTTAAAAGATGCATTTCTGTTACGGAACAAATTTCGTTTGTTTCCGTTTTTTGTTTCCTATCCTTGAACCTGTTCAAAGCCTGAGGATTATAACTTGGTCAGAATTCGAAAAGCCCAATTCTTCTCTAGCCATCAAAATATCTAGAGGGGCACTGGAGTCCACAGGGTTTCTGGTTCGAATCCTCCAGCTGCCAGGCTACCACTGAGGTCCGTAGATCCCTGAGCCCTCAGACGCCCAACGTCACAATGACAAGGACTTTGCTTCTTCTTTCCTTATGTCCTCGTAGTGAGTAGAGACGTTGATCTTCTTTCATTTTTTTTCTTCTATGTTGAAGTTAAAAATCGCTCCAACATTTCCAGTGTTCTTTGGGTTCCAGGCAGCACCAACCAAATCATTCATGCCACCTCACAGATCCATGCATATGAATTTTTATGACTTGAAGTTTGCTTTAATGGGGTTCTTTTTGGCAGCACCTGCCCTTGAGAAGGAAGTCTGTGAGGAGAGTTCTCTTTGGGGAACGACTGACCCTCAAGGACGAGGCTAGGATCACCTTATAGACTTTGTATCACATTCAAGAGTTTCTAAACTGCAGGGAACAACTTCCTCAATCCGTATTGTGTCTTCATGCTGAATTGTTTGTTTTCGAGTTTGAAGAAAATTGTACGATCGTATGCTTTCTCTGTCCGTCTGGAAGGGACTGATCATGTCCAGAGGAAAGACTGAAGTCCAGAACAGTGGAGGAGATTTTTTTGTTTTTGTTTTTCTGACAAACAACCACACACACAACCCCCCAAAAAACCCAACCTAAAAACAGCCAAAACACAAAGAAAATAATAAACTGCATTGAGCTGCGCTTGCATAGAGAGACAGAGACAAACTGGCCAACCAGACAGCTGGAAAGAAGTGGCTTTTATAGATAACGACACACAGGTGACACACATCAGGGAAGAGGCAGGGAAACACAGGAGGGCAGGTGCAGACAATCAGGAAGGAAGGGAGACTGAGGAGGAGGGAGTGACCTGGAACGACTCCCTGGAGCTGAAACGCTGAAGACAAACACAGACAAACCAGGATCTATCTCTAGGACTGAACTACAACATGGCTCTGGAATCCTGCAACTTGATTGGGTGAAAGTTGTGGCCTAGGTTCAAATTTACCAGCTGCCAGGTTACCTACCACTGAATAGTTCTACTTGTGCTCACCACAGGGTGGCAGTCATGAAGACTGTTGCCCTTGCATTTGTCATGTCCTTAAAGTCCTAAAACTGATTACTGAATACACTTAGTGGTTAAGATTAGGATGACTGGATTTAATCAGCGCCCCCTGGTGGACAAAAAAAACTTCAAGTCCAGCTAATGCCAACTGTTGTCATAGCTTCATTGTACAACATAATTTACAAGTTTGACACAACTTCTTCTTTTCATTTCCTCTTGTCTCTTTTTAAGGGTTGCCACAGCAAATCAACATTTTCCATCTCCCCCTGTCCTCTGTATCTTCTACTCCAACTCCAACTAACTCTATGTCCTCCCTCACTACATCCATCAATCTCCTCTTTGTCTCCTACCTGGTAGCTCCATCTCCGGGATCATTCTTCAACCAATATAACCACTGTCCCTCCTCTGAACATGTCCAAACCATCTCAATCTGTCTTCTCTAGCTTTTTCTCCAAACCTTCCTGTCTGTGTTGTCCCTCTAATCACCTCATTCCTGATCCTGTCCATTCTTGTCTCTCCTAAAGAGAATTTCAGCATCTTTAACTCGTCCACTTCCAGCTCTGTCTTCTACCTATTCCTAGTGTCTGTAGTCCCACAACTGTCCTTTAAACCTTTCCCTTAACCTTAGCTGACTCTCTTCTATCACAGATCACTCTTGACTCTTTTCTCCAGTTGTTCTTCTCCTGTCGTCCAGAGTCTTCTCTGCTCTGAACAGTTGATCCTCAGTATCTAAAGTCCTTCACCTGCTCCTCCTTCTCTGCTCCTTTTAACCTCACCCCTGTTCTCCCTTTCATTTACACATGTACTGTGTCTTGCACTGACCAACCTTCATTCTTCTTCTCTGTGGACAAGTTGGACATCGGCCAGTACCATAATACAGTCTTTCATGACACAACGTCTCAACTGTATAGACTTTTATTTATATGTTTAAATAACAAACCATTAAAAAAATCCAATTGATAATGATGTCAATTAGCAAAACACACAAAACACATTTTTGGAGTATGTACACGCAACTACATTTACATTAATAGGAACTGTAAAATCCAGGTTGTCTCTAAACACAGCGTTGACAGCATCAACCAAGAGACAAAGACATAGGGTAATGCTTTTGGTAAAAGTCACAGGATTGTACAACAATTTTTTTTTTTTGACACGTTTAAGTATCTGAAGAACATTAGGGCAGGATGATTTTATTTAACTGCCAAAGCTTTTGGAAATAAAAATATTTAGGTAAAAAAAAAAAACCAACACTCAACCAGGTCTTTGAAATACTGTCACAAATAAAAATGCTCATTTTCTCCTCAACTGCTTTTAAACAGAACGATCAATACAAAAAAAAAGTGAAAGTAGAGCAGTGAAAGCAGGTTTACTGTACACTGACGGAAACATTTCACTTACTCCATTGCAGCCACATGACAACAAACACCGTCTTAAAAAAAGTATCAGTTACTGGTATCGACAGCTGGGATTTCTTCAGCTATGAACCAAAATACTTTACGTAAGGCAAAATAACAGCACTGGTTTGGTGCACGGATAAATAGCAGATTTTTCTTTTCAAGGAGGGAAACTGTTTGTTTTTCCGGGGTAAAAAAAAAGTCTTTTCAAGTGGTTGAAGAGCTGCGGGGGAGGGTGTTAGGTGGCGGACAAATTCATGGTAATAGCATGCAGGTTTCCAGTCACACCAGGTGAATATGGATGGAAGAGACAAACTTGGTTTCTGGTTCGGGGTTGATCCTGTGTTCAGAAGGAAACCTTGTTCTGCTCCAGCAGTATTTCTTGGGACTTTTTTTTTTTCGTTTACAGGACGGCAGGTGGAGTTGAGTTTAAGGGTGGGGTTAACGAAAGCCCAGGCAGAGCGAAGAGGGCGTCATAACAGAGTCACTTCTCTTTGAGGTTCAATTCCCCTCATGTTTTCTTTCTACCCTGGTTTTGTCATCTGGCAGTTAAAGTCTCCTCAGACTGTGCTCCTCTGTGCACGGGCCTTTCCTCAGGGTAATGTCGTCCACCACCATTTCGCCGCTCCTGCCTCGCCCACGCTCCCCCTTCAGGATTACCTGTTGAACAACATGAGATGACACTAAATGTAGTGATTCTCCTTCTCATTGATTGGCTTGTGGGTCAGATTTGCTGGCGTAAAGTAGTACCTAGCATTTGTTACTAGTATCTTGTATACCTATGAATAAGCCCAAAATATCTTGACAAATGCAATGCAATCACATTAAATCCTTGGTGTTTGGTTCTGACATTGTATAGCAGGCATGGGCAAACATTTCGATTAGCCGGCCACATATGGTCCTAAAATTGGACACGGGAGGCGAGTCAAGAGCAGAAAGATGGACCGTTCGATTTGAACTAAGATAAAAGGCATGAAAAGTCACGTATTATACCTAGAAAAACAGTCGCCATCTACTGGGGAAACGCATTATTGCAAGTAAAAAGCAGAAGTATAATAATATTTTAATTGAATTATTTAATTTGGACACGGTTGGTGGGCCGCATTTAAAAAGCTCAACGCGCCGCACCCAGTCCCCGGGCTTTAGTTTGCCCATGCCTGTTGTAGAGTCTATACTTGGCAGATATAGGGTCAAACTTCCAAAGACTAATTCTTAATTATTGCTAAGCATAGAAATAATAATACATTTATCTGTCTTGACATTTGATATGGGACACTTACACTTTCCAGCCCTGTGCCCCAGAGTGTGATCTGAGTGTGCCTCCACCCGTTGCCTCCAGTGCGGCCCCACACTGCTGGACTGTACTGCTTTCCTTTCTTTACAAACACTTGCAGCATTCCCACGTGGTGTCCTGCCAGCTTGTGCCGAAAAGACAGACAGAGATTTCCGTCGTTCCAAGGAGGTGTGAGAGGGAGGACCAGTCGCGCCCCTCGTCCGGTTCTTTTGTTTCCTACTTCTGGTATGGTGAGGTACCGTCCACCTAGGAAGAGGAAAAACAATTTTCTAGTGAGTCCACAACCACTATTTACCCACTAGGATTGTTCTTTCTTTTTCTATAGGACTTGTCCTTTTTTCAGGGGTCGCCACAGAAAAATCTATATTTTTCCATCTCCCCCTCCTCTCTGTATCTTCTACTCTGACTCCAACTACCTCCATGTCCTCCCTCACTGCATCCATCAATCTCCTCTTTGTCTCCGACCTGGTAGCTCCAGCTCTGGGATCATTCTTCTCCCAATATAACCACTGTCCCACCTCTGAACATGTCCAAACCATCTCAATCTGGCTTCTCTAGCCTTTTCTCCAAACCTTCCTATCCGTGTTGTCCCTCTGTTGTCCCTCTCTGTTGTTGTGATGACTGTGTTGAACATTTTCCCAACTTTGCCCAAGTCTGCTTCCTTAACTTATATTTTTATATCGGTATAGTATGGGTTGTGCATCAAATAGTACAGTAACTGCAGTGAACGTAGAAATGTCCATGGGCCCATTGTCATATCCTTCCATGAAGCTCAAAGTTCCTGGCAGCGCCCTCTGGTTATACGTGATCGATGTTCATGTATTTTGCTTATCCAGTGGATCAGTTTATGGCCACCTAAAGCACAGGGGCGCCATTAATGACTGTAGCTGCAGGACACTGAAGGTGTCTGCATTAGTTATGAGCAAACAGGTGCCAATGTTTGCCAGTTGCTGTTTATCATGGGGAAAACCAGGAGGAGGAAAAAACGCACACGGGCTACACTACACAACCACTGTGTATTAAACATCTTGAAGTATTCTGATCAAATATGTTGAGTACACAACTAGCATGAAATACTCCCTGAATTCATGCTCTATAATTCCTTTGAGTCTCAACTGTTGACTTACTGTAAATGATTTTTTTTACATGTCGTAAAAAGACGCTAATTTATTGGGCTAAATTACACCTGGGGCTAAGCCTTACAGCAGTCCGAAATATTTTCCTACCTATAAAAGTTTCCTACCCAAATTAACTGTGCATGGGCACAAGCATTTCTCAAGTGCACACAGCCTATAATTATCTGCTACCAGAACGGTAATGCAACTCATCAATGCAAACAATTTTAATCTATCTACGCATTTTGAGTTTATTGTTGTTGTCTTCACTGAGAAAATATTTCCTAATCAAATAAAGTTGCATTATTGATGATGGAATCCTAGCCATTCTATTGGTCAGTTCTTTTGTATGGAGCCAAAAGGAAACATTATTTCTCTGCGACCTGACACCAATTCACTCACGGACCGGTATTGGTCCCCGGCCCAGTGGTTGGGGACCACCGCCTTACAGTGAATGCCTGGAGATGCAGCACTGACTGGAGGCCAGTTGGCTGATTTCATATATTTATTTTCTACATTTAACAGCGCCAGTTTGCTAAACTGTTTAGTCTTCCCTCGGCCTCTCAGATGTAAATCATCTCAGCCTCTGTGAGGGATTGTATTTCTGTTTAACGTCGTTCACAAGTATCACCGACAGGTCACCTGATCTATTTCTCATTTGCATTCCTTGGCCAAACAAAAACCCCGTCTTTCACAGATTTCTCTCTGTGAATACGTCTGGTTCTAAAATCCAGCAGCAAAACTTCGAGCTTATTCAACTTGGAATGTTTGCCCCTAAAAAATGTCAAGCATAAATTCTCATCCATATTTGGTGAAAAATAAAATCAGTATTTTTCTGTTTTTGAGTTGATTTTCTGGTAAATCTAAATTTTTGAGGACTCTCTGTCCTCATGAGGACATTTTACAGCATCCAAATTAGAGTTAATATCATGCTTCAAAAGTTAGTTCTTAAGTAAAGTTATAATTGGGGCCTGATTAGACATAAATAGTTAAGAATAGCATTAATATTATATAGTATCTGTGTTGGGGAATGGACCGAAATGGTTCCTGTTTTTTCCCCTAAACCTGAATCTAAATCTCCAATAAATGGTCATCCAGTTTCTTCTGCACTTAAAACCTAAACTCTACTGTTTTGTTTTTGCAGTTTTTGGGAAAATAAAGCAAAAAAAACAACAAACAGCGTCTTCGGTTCGACCGAACCCCTGAGACCGACTCATCGAAGGTTGCAGACCACGGTGATCGAAGTCATGAGCTCAATCGTTGTAGAATATTTCCTACTGTATTTACCAGAAGGATCAGGCGTTGTCTCCCAGTGCAGGTCTCCGTCTTTGTCCCTGATCCAGCCACAAAGGCCGTCATCGAAGGAACAGCTGAGGAATCCTGACTCTGCGTGCAAAAGAAAAAAAAAAAAAGTCAGACAAACAAAAGAAAAACAAAGTCAGACAAACATCAACCAGGCTGTCATCTACAATGTATTAATGCATTATTTCCATTTTCTACATTAAAGACCACGTATATTTATTTAAATTGAGACCACATCAGCATAAGGGGAGAATTCCAACAATGTCATTATTTTATAACAGATCATAATGAAAAAGCTAGAGTTGGGTAACGCAAGCAGAACATTACCTTTATGAGCTGCTGTGAAAAAGAAAAATTCTCGATAAAAAAAAAAAAACAACCATCATTTTATTGGCTTAGATTTTCCAAAGACAACTTCACACTTCATTTACAGCTGGGATAAAAAAAAAAAAAAAACTTTTCTTTTTTTGACACTTTAAAAAAAAAAATGAGACACTGTTAGCCAAAATAAACACAATTTAGTGTTCCTGGCGCTGGCAACAATAAATCACTGTGAGGGAAAAAAAGTGACAGACAAATCGCTGTCTCTTCATAAAATGTATTTTCATATCATTATTTTATATATCAAGTACAATGAAGATGAAAACTCATGTACATCCAGAAAAATCAATAAATCATTCGGCTCAGTCAAACACCATTATGGGAAAATGGGAATCTTTTCTGGAATGGCGTGCTGTGCCTTCAGCCATTCGTTAAACTGATATGAACAGACACTGTGCATTCCCTAGTGGTGAAAGCCTCATCAAAACACATCTGTTCAGTAACATATCTCACCATCCACAAGACAGTAGTGACTTATTCTTGTTGTCTTATAAAAATCACATCCTGTCTGAGGCGAGAACGAGCCCGACAGCTGTTACCTGTCTCTGTCAAACATGTCTTGTTTACCTGGGTCGTCTTTAGCTTCATCCGCCGTGTTGCCGAGCTCAATGTCAAAGTCGACGCCCAGGACTGTGTTGTGGTCGTGGTTCCGAGGGACTGAGGAATGAGAGATAGAGGATAGGATTAAGGATTACGGACAGAAGTGTTGTGTGGTCCCCGCTGTCCTTGCCTGTGGCTAATACAGTGTGTGGATTTGTCTCACTACTGTGAGGGGATGAATCAATGTCATGGTTTAGTGTCTGTGGTCGAGCACAATTAAGTACAGTTGACCACAGCGAGGTCAGAGAGACAAGAAACAGAAGACGTCTAATGTAAAGTGAATGAAAGGCCACGACTGAGGACATTTATCTTCAGGGCAAAACTGCAGCGTCAGGGACTGCACTAACGAAACACATGCTTTAAAAAGCCTCTTGTCCAGAGTTGGTGAACTGATGGTTCTGGAATGATGCTCTTCTTCTATCATCTACATCAGAGGTGTCAAACTGGTGCCACAAAATGCCACTGTGGCTGCAGGTATTGGTTCCTACCTTTCCAGAGGACAACGATGATCTGTCTGCAGATGGCTGAAAAAGCCAAGTCACGTGTGCTGCTGGTTGGACGGAACAAAAACATGTAGCCACAGAGGCTCTTCGTGGAACCAGTTTGACACATGTGACCTTCTTCATCCTCTTCTCTGTAACTGGGCAGATCACACTGTTCCAAACTATGAGCTTGCCATCCTCACGGGTGGACCACATTCAGAACAAGGATAAAACAGAATTCCCTCTCACTAGACAATTTCCCTGAGCTCATCTAGGAGGATCCTGCAACGTTGCAAGGCCAGTAGGGCAGGTAGTCTCTCTTGCTTGATCTAGGTCTTCCTCTGGGTCTCCTCCCAGTTGGAAACGACTCGAGCATCATTGTGGCTGCATTCGGAGCAGGAATAACCAGACTTCCTTCTCCCTAGACAATTTCCTCAGTTCATTTAGGAGGATCCTGAGGCTTTGCAAGGCCAAGTAGTTGCTCCAGCCTGGGTCTCCTCCCAGTTGGAAACAACCCGAAGACCTCCAGAAGGAGGTGCATGTGGAGCATATGATGTAAAAGCCCAAACGACCTCAACGTGCTCCTCTCAATGTGAAGGAGCAGTGACTCTCCCTATCTCCTAAGGGAGTTCCCTGCCACCCTACGGAGAAAGCTCATTTCAGCCACTCGTACCTGGGATCATGTTCTTTTGGTCCTGATCTTGACCAAAGTTCATGACCATGATCATCATAATGGAAGAGTTTGAGCTTCCAAATTAACCTTAGGAGCGATGTTGTCTGGGGCTTGATGTCCACTTTAGGGTCTCCTAAGGTAAACCTATGCGACAGATCAGACAAAGGACGGTTCACGGCACCTCTTATGGTGTCCGTCTACGTTGCCATCTGACATTATCACGCACGTGTACGCAGTTGCTCACCAAATTCTTACAAAATTAAAAAAATAAATGTCTTAAAAAACCCAACAGCCTCTGGGCCATTGACGTCACATCATCCAAGATACAAACAGCCAAAGCAAATCTGTCTTTCTAAATGTCAAATTCCAAGTACGGCGCAGGAAGTTGGTTCTATTATGGCATGTTTTCTTTTCCAAACAAGTGATTTGTTTCTATAGATTTCACCTTTTTCTTTTCAGAAAAACAAATATCTACAAACAAAACATGAGTCAGGCGGATCCCAACCTTCTAAGATGAACTCATGCTGGTTTGCCACTTGTGTATTTTAACCTCTACTTGAACTACCAGTTCTCCAGGCTCTCTGACATGGCCACCACAGTCAGCCAGAGAGGTTGAAGGTTCCTCCATCCTGCTGGGACACACAGACCCTGCAGACTGCAGTGTGATCAAAAGATATATAAGAGCAGTGAGGCCAGACTAACACCAGGCTCTCCAGCAATCCCAGGACAGCAGGAATCTCCACGTGTCTTCCAGCGTCTGTGCTATTGAAGAAATCTGTCCCTGAGTGAATGAAGTCTGGTGCTGAAATCAACTGTGTTAGTCAACCCTGAAATCGCCTGAATGTTATCTGATGATCCAATGTTATCGGAAATTATTTTGATATAATGACTAATGTATATTCCAATATACATTAATTTATTTGGTATTTTTTTAACAACAAATATTCATGGTGATGGTTCAAACCAGCCACTAGGGAGCGCAAGCCAGTGTTTTTTTAGTGCTAGTCCCAAACCTGAATAAATAGTGAGGATTAAAGCTATGGCCAAAACTATAATGCGAGACAATTAGGTCAGACGGGAGTCTCCATGGACGATGATGTTTGCAGACGATATTGTGATCTACAGTGAGAGTTGGTAGCAACTGGAAGAGAACCTAGAGAGGTGGAGGTTTGGACTAGAGAGAAGAAGAATGAAGGTCAGTTGTAGCGAGAGTATGTGTGTGTGAATGAAAGGGAGAACAGTGGAGTGATGAGGTTACAAGGAGTAAAGGTGGAGAAGGTGGAGGAGTTTAGATACTGAGGATCAACAGTGGACATTGTGGAAGAGAGGAGAAGAATGGAGAGCAGGATGGATGGAACAACTGGAGAAAAAAGTCTGGAGTGATCTGTGATATAAGAGAGTCAGCTAAGGTGAAGGGGAAGGTTGACAGGACATTTGTGAGACCAGCCATGATGGATGGATTAGAGACACTAGGAATAGGTAGAAGACAGAAGACAGAGCTGGAGGTGGAGGTGGAGGAGTTAAAGATGCTGAGGAGAGACAAGGATGTACAGGATCAGGAATGAGGTGATTAGAGGGACAACACAGACAGGAAGGTTTGGAGAAGCCAGATTGAGATGGTTTGGACATGTTCAGAGGAGGGACAGTGGATACATTGGTAGAAGAATGATCCTAAAGATGGAGCTACCAGGTAGGAGACAAAGAGGGAATTGGTGGATGCAGTGAGGGAGGACATGGAGGTAGTTGGAGTTAGAGTTGAAGACACAGAGGACAGGGGGAGATTTTGTTGACTCGCTATGGCAACCCCTGAAAAAGGCACAAGCTGAAAGGAGAGGAAGATTTAAATGAACATCACTAGATGGCAGCCTTTCAGCTCATTAAATCAATCTTGATAACTACTTTTTGAATTAGTTCAGATATGGTTTTAGCCGATATATAAGTTAATATAACCAGGCCTTTATGAGAACTGGTTAATGTCAGAATTGGAAATGACATATTAGAGTGTGTGCATGTAGCTGAGGTTAAAAAAAATAAGGTGAACAATTCATTCAGAGAATTGGAGATTGTTGGTAGTCGGTTTTGAAGGACTGATCTTAAAGGTCTTTTATATTACTAGTCCACTAAAGGGCAGCTGGTTTTGCAAAATACCACCACTGGCAGAGATGCCGATGGATCAGATTAACCAGGTGACATTTATTCTCAGCTCTGTCATTTCCCGAGCAAATATGTGCAGTGAGATGAGATTGAACAAACTGAGTTGCCATGGAAAGTGTGACTCCTGAGGAGCCTTAAGCCAGAAATATACTGTATACTGGGGGTTTCTTTTCCTTTTTTTTTACTCAAAGTGCACGAGTTAATCACAGGGGTTACCAATTCACACCTCAGAATCCTTGATCTCATACTGTGGGAACTGTGTGATGCTCACACTTTACATTCATGCGTGACACGTCTGACTCCCGTAGACAGAACTGCTTTGCATAAAAGTGTCTGCCAAACATATTGTAATGTAATGTGGAAAAAAAAACAAAAAAAAAAACGCAAGATGTCTGATTGCGCCGCTGCTCAGAATAATGCTCAGCAAACAAAAACTTACTTCCCTGACAATTGTGCCATTCCGTGCACAGACATGGAAAAGAAAAAGGGGACGACGTTGACGCGTATGGACAATGTGGAAATGTCTCGACAGACGTGATCAGTCCAATCTGCCATACAGCTCCATTTTCACCGTATCTCATGAATATTCAGAGTGGCAGGGGAACAGTGGAGTGGTGAGGTTACAAGGAGCAGAGGTAGTGAAGGTGGAGGAGTTCAGATACTTGGGCTCAACTGTTCAGAGCAGTGGAGACTGTGGACGAGAGGAGAAGACTAGAGTCCAGGCAGGATGAAACAACTGGAGAAAAGAGTCAGGAGTGATCTGTGATAGAAGAGAGTCAGCTAAGGTGAAGGGAAAGGTTTACAGGACAATTGTGAGACCAGCCATGATGTATGGACTAGAGACACTAGGAATAGGTAGAAGACAGGAGACCGAGCTGGAGGTAGAGGAGTTAAAGATACTGAGGTTCTCTTTAGGAGAGACAAGGATGGACTGAATTAGGAATGAGGTGATTAGAGGGACAACAAAGACAGGAAGGTTTGGAGAAAAAGCCAAAGAAGCCAGATTAAGATGTTGTGGACATGTTCAGAGGAGAGACAGTGGTTATATTGGGAGAAGAATGATCCTAGAGATGGAGCTACCAGGACAAAGAGGGAGGCTAAAGAGAAGATTTATGGATGCATCGAGGGAGGACATGGAGTTGATTGGAGTTGGAGTTGAGGATGCGGAGGACAGGGTGAGATGGAAATTGTTGACTCGTTGTGGCAACCGCTGAAAAATGGGATAAGTTGAAAGGAGAAGAATATTCAGAGTGGCAGGTGGAGGTAAAAGTCCTAGGTAAATCAGCAGGATTTCTAACACATTAAAATCCTGGGACGTAGTCGAGAGTCGATCTTGAGGTAATAATCGCTTGTGGTATAGACGTGTTCACTGCATGGGGCAGATCACCAGAAACGGTGCAAAAATCTGACAGTGTGGACCTGGCTTTAGGGACACAAATGCATTGAGACATGATTTAAGGTGCAGTGTTTCGACCCACATGGTGAAACTACAGTCAGTGTTATTGCGGCCGGTCCAATAAAAGATGATAGAATTACAGAAAACTACAACAGTGTCGGACGATACAGTAAATTAGGCCACAGTTTTTCATATCCAGAAGCTCTTATTCTAATGACTCCTATTTCAGTCCTCTGAATAATTACTCAGCACTCGCCTCTTGTCTCTTGTCTCTTCCTCCTTTCACACTACTTAAATTGTCTCGAGGACTCTCTGATTTCTGGACCAGCTCTGCCAGGGCGCAGACTGTTAGATTGATGTCTCCCTCAAGCCGTGAGGACGGGAGTTAATGTAATATTTCTTCCGCTTTACTTTTCTAATTATGTGCTGCCATCTGGCAAGGTGAGCTGGAACCGCCAAACTTTCTGTTCAGTCCTCGCTGTTGAGTCAAATCATCGCGTTGAGGATTTTCTTTAGTTCAACGATGTGTTTACTGTGAAGCCTTTAATCAATGCCACCTATTTTTTTTATAAAAGTCAATAAATGTTTAACTCCAATATTGATTTATTCTTCTGAAATGGACAGAGCAGGACTCTTCACCGTCTGATTTATAATTTGTTGTATCACGCGGGGGTGAAAATATCAACAAAGAACAAAGTGAAATTTTATTAATGATTTATATAGTAATATCCATAGCGATGGCTAATTTAAATAACTTTTTTAAATTCACACTAGAAGTTTTGACTAAATTAAAAAAAAAAAAATCTTTCCGCATCAGAAAATAATGTTTACCATAAAAAATTGACATTTAAATTATTTTTTTGGTTATCAATTCTACTCTTGAATATGAATTTGACAACCAAAAAGTTAATTTAAGAATATATTTTCGATTCTCTGCATTACAACATTGACTCTTACGGAAAAAAAAAATAGCTACCACAGTTAGAAAAAAAAGTTATAGTATCATGTTGTAAGGTGTTAGGTTTCACGAAATAACGTAAAACTAATCACAGACTAATGTGATACTATCACGAAATAACGTAAACCTTATCACGAAAAATGTAAACTCTATCACAAAATAACAAAAACCTTTATCATGAAAAACGTGCTACGTATCATGAAATAACATAAACCTTATCATGATATAACATGATACGTTTCACAAAATAAGGCAAATTTATCATGATGCATATCACGAAATAACGATACTATTACGAAGAAACGTGAAACTTATCACGAAATAACATGACAAGTATTACGGAATTACGTAAAACTTATCACAAAATTTAGTTTTAGGATGCAGGTGAAGTAAAAGTTTAAATTTGGTCAATATTGTTAAGAATAGACAAGTGGATTTCAGTGATTTCACATTCTTAAAGAGTGAAGAACAAATTATTTGAATCTAAATTTATGTGATTTAAAATTTTACAAAACATAGTTTCTTACTGTGGACGTCTCCTCTCTGCTTGGTGACCTCCTTCTGGATGGTGTTGTCCACTGGGGTGACAGGTGGAACTGTGGGTCGTCTGGTTGGAGCGACTGGCCTCGGTATAATGTACGGTTTGCGTGTGGGAATCGGTGGCTTCCTGGTTGGAATCACAGGTTTCCTGGTAGGAACTGCGGGTTTACGTGGAGGTGGGGTGACCCTTTTTGGAGGCGGAGGAGCCTTAGTGGTGGTAGAAGTCATGGTGGTGGTGGTAGTGGTGGGGGTAGGTGTTGACTTGGGGATGAACGGGAAAATTCTTTTTGACGTCACCGGTGGGCGTACAGTAGTGGTGGTCCTCCTCTGGTCCAGGTCTGGGATGTAGTTGTGATGGTTTGGAGGCAGTTTACCAGGTCTGGGTGGATCGATGACCACCTTAGGAATGGCTACAAGATGAGAAAAAAAGGGAGATGAGACACTGAAACATGGGCACTGAAGTGTTCACGAGGCGTTCAGTTTCCTGGCATCTCAGGACAATATGTCTTATATCAAGTCGGTAGGATCAGTCAAAGAATATTATCAGGCACATTATTTTAAGAATACACCCTGAGGGGACCTTAGATGGTCCATGCCAGGTTGATGACTTTGCTTTAGAGACACTAGGAATAGGCAGAAGACAGGAGGCAGAGCTGGAGGTGGTGGAGAGGTAAAGATGCTGATATGAGAAAGTCAGGAGTGGCAGAGGAGTATGTTAGATTGGTGCAGGACATGGATGAGAATAGCACAACAGTGATGAGGTGTGAGGTGCGGTAGATGCTGAGGTTCTCTTTAGGAGAGACAAGGATGGACAGGATCAGGAATGAGGAGACACAAGACAGGAAGGTTTGGAGAAAAAGCTAAAGAAGCCAGATTGAAATGGATTGGACATCCTAGAGATGGAGCTACCAGGTAGGAGACAAAGAGGAGTGATGCAAATTGATGTAGTGAGGGAGGAGAGGGAGGTAGTTGGAGTCCGAGTAGAAGATGGAGAAAACTGGGGGAGATGCAAAATTATTATTAACTGTGGCAACCCCTGAAAAAGGGAGAATCGAAAAAGAGTAGAAGAAGACATAAGTCCATCCATATAAACACTGATCATCTGTTGCATGTGTGTAATACCAATTTACAACTAGTGTTTTATTTAGGTCCAAATCAATCCTGTTCTTAGGATATATTTGAATGATTGAGTGGACATCCACACTGCCTTCTGACCGCTGCTTTCAACCTGCTCTACGCCAGCAATCTGATTATCAATTCCTGGCTCGCCGGTTGCCCGAGGCTTCGCAGCAGCAGGCTAAAGCTGCTCAGCGTGCGTGGAATGATCTGCGGTCTAACAGAGGCAGCCGTGCCCTGGAGATCCCCCTTTTTCTCGGGTGACGTAATCAAAGTTCTACCTCTCTCCTTTTGTTCCCTCTCACATTCTTCGCTGCAGGAGCGGGAACAGACTTTGCAGCAGTTGTGTTGCTGGTGGGGTTTCATGAGGCCTTCATGAGTGAGGAATGAGAGCAAACAAAGGCAAGTGGTTTGAACTCTGTTATTGCCTCCTCAGGTTGCAGGACGCTTTGAAATGTGAGACACAAATAGGATATTGCAACTTGAGTCCCAGGGCACTAGAGACTCACACCCTTGAGGAAGGTGACACAGTGAAATATTTGCAGCTCGCCGTGCCAGGGGGCGTCCTTTTCATATTTCGTAGACTCCAAGCCAGTTGTGTAAATTACTTATTGCTTAGAGATACAAAACTACAAACACATACTGTAGATTACACACATGCACAGATAAATCATCAGTATGTGATTAAAAAATGGGAACAAATACATTTGACTGAAACATTTTTCATGTATGTAGAGGACAAAAGAGCAAAAAATAGATTTTGGTGTTGACTGATGATTTCTTTTCAATTCCAAGTCTATGCAAAATGTGTTTAATAGTCTGAAACCCTTGAATTTTTAATGACTAAAATAGCATTTACTAATCTTTACGGCAGATGTGGTGACCAAGCAATTAAGGAAACAGACTTTAGATTCTGATCCACCAGCTGCCAGGTTTTCACCAAAAACCTGGTGCTCTGACCAGGGTTATAATAGTTTTGGATTTTTCAGTGTAGTTTCGTTTTAGTTAGTTTTGCCTTTTAGCACATTAGTTTAAGTTAGTTTCAGTTTTTCGTAAAAGCAACTAATTTAGTCTTAGTTTTAGTTTTGTCCAAAATGTTGAGTTTTAGTTTAGTTTTAATTAGTTTTTCGTTTTTGTTTTAGTTTTCGCAAGGTTCAAACAAAGACAAAAACGAAGGGTAGTTCATTTCTAATTTCAGTTAGTTTCAGTTAGGACACATTTTCGTTTTAGTTAGTTATAGTTTTTTTGATTTAATGATCGTTTTAGTTAGTTTCAGTTAACGAAGAGTTTTTTTCAGTGATCGTTTTCGTTTTTTCGTTAGTTTTCGTTAATGATGATAACCCTGGCTCTGACCATAGCACCGTCCCGATCCATATAATTTCAGTGGGCTCACCGTACACAGACAGACTCACGATAAGGTGCAGTGTGATTTGGGCAGCAAAAATGGCGTCTGGAAGCGGCAACGGCGAGTGTTTGAGTGTAACTTGAATGCTTGCCATTATTGTAGGAAGTAAACTTGGTTCTTGGACGCAGTTTAGTGAGGTCAGAGATGGACCCTCGTGGGGACACTGCCGTGTGATTGGACGGAGTGACGTAGCAAAATTACGCTCACAAATCTGGTCGTCGTAAGACGAGTCTCAAAAATACAAATTGAGGTGCGCGTCGTTTCGCAAATTAAAAGCACAATTTGCATGCACGTACCACAATTCACAAACGTATTTGGAAGAATTCACAAACGCATTTTGACGTGTGAAGCGTTGTTTGTGTGCTCTTCTCGAAATATGCACGTGGATCCGTGTTTACGTGTGTGTTCTTTTTGAGACCATTTTGGCTCCATACAGTACCTACCAGCAGTGTTTCTGTTGTTCTGTGTCCAATGTGGACCAGATATTCCTGGCTCTGTTTATTCCACTTCTCCATGATTGGATCTCTGTGTTATCACTAACAAAAAACTCGGGAGGAAAAAAAAAAATCTTTTTCCCAAAGAGCTTATATTGAAGACAATTGGATGGAGTAGGTTTCTTGAAGACATTCCTACCGCTCATGGACAAGGGTCCTAAAACACCTTCAAGAAACCTACTCCATCCAGATGTAGATTCTTTCAGGGCTGATCGACCTCCTCCCTGATGGATTTTTCTGTCCATAATTATTTCACCAATTTAATTAAGACCTTTTTATGTTTCTTTATCATTATTTTCTTAGTTTTCTTACAAAAAACTTGTCAACTTAGTCTTTACTAGTGAACAAAATTACACCAGTGACTAGTCTCATACATAGGGAGAAATACCAGGACCGGTCCCTGCATTTTCTTTTCCCTCTCCCTCCTTTTCTGAAATATTTTCAACTCAAAAAGGTAGAGTGAACAATGAGGGTTTCTTGGTCCTTACGTTTGCAGTCGTGGCCCATCCCCCTGTAGCCCTCTTTGCATTTGCACTTGTATGAGCCTGGCGTGTTGTAGCAGGAGGCGAAGCTGCCACAGTGGTTCTGGCCTGTAGAGCACTCGTCCACGTCTAAAAGACAGAGAAGACAGAACCACATTCAGCCAGTTCAGTTAAGTACTTCCTTCAAAACAAGGGTCTCGTGGTCTAATGAGCAGCTGGTGCAGGGATTTGTAATTTGGCATCTTATACCAAGCTCTTCCAGTACAAAACAGGGGCCATAGAGCCAAGAACTTCCTGTTGAACAGCACATTTTCGCAAAGTTGATGCCTTTTGACTTAAATTACATCATATCTTCAGAGTTTCTGTGTGAGTATAAAGAAACATTGAAATGAAAAGTCATTTCTGTACATTTCTGCTGCAAGGTCTTTAAAGACAATCGCAGACAGGTTCTCATCGGAAGACACGCTTCCTTTGAGAAAATTACTTGCGAGGATTTTGTGCACAGTGCACTCCGCTGCGGATATTCAAGGTAATGTGACTTTTGTGTCGAATACTGATGCAGATCTCAAAGAAAACAGGTTTTGAAATTCAATGTGCAGACTGCAGTGTACTACAGGGCAACACTGAGCTCTGTGGTAACAGTGAAATCCAATAAGTTTGAAGAATGTCTGGATATATAGACTATATAACTAGGAGGGAGTGTTTATTTTTCTATTTTCATGAAAAAAACTATTATGGTTAAATATATGCAATTAGCCAGGAAAGTACAAAAGTTTGTAGTGGATAAAGAAAAAATAATAATTAAAACAACCAAGAAAATAAGAACTTTAGTCACTTGCAAACTGAAGAAAGTGCGGATATCAAAAAACTACTTACAGGTACTTCATTTTCTATCCAATATTGGCTTGGTAATATTCATTTTTGTCTCTGTATAGACATGTATGAGAAGTATTTACATATGAGAACCATGCAAATGAGCTGCAATGCTGCCATCTAGTGACTTTCACTTTATTATACGACTGTTTATCCCTCAAAAGTCATTTATGGCTAACATTAGATGACAAAACCCAGGCATTATGGTATAGGTTGCTCATTATTTTCCTTGTATATATATATATATATATATATATATATTGCTGTATCAGAAGTTTCTGAACAGAGAAAACATTGTCATTATGAGATTAAGATCCCGATAAAAGATGTAGGTGTCGGAGGAAATTATTTTTTATCTTTTTCACGATTTGTGTCCTCCAAGAGAAAAATGGCCATAAATCAAAAGATCTCAGTAGCGCCACCCCCCTCCGCAGCCTGTGTCTGTGCACAGACACCTGTGACAGTACCTGTGCACTGGTATTTCCCATTGATGTATTGCAGGTCGA
>JAFBJS010003006.1:0-14005 GCA_016785265.1 Paraplagusia blochii
TATGGGCAATTTTTAATTTTCATCCATTTTTCAAGATGATAAGGCTATAGCCTTAGCACTTTTGGTGATATTTTGACATGTTCAGAAATGACCATTTATTTAGTTTTTGGCTATACATTCTCATTTGGCAGCATATCTGGGGCAATAAACTTGCAATTTAGATCATTTTGGGCAATTTATGTTCTTCAACCATTTTTCAAGATGATAAGGCTATAGCCTTACCACTTTTGGTGATATGTTGACATGTTCAGAAATGACCATTTTTGGAGTTTTCAGCAAAAAATTTTCAGTTGGCAGCACATCTTGGGCAATAAACTTGCAATTTAGGTCATTTTGGGCAACTTTTATTTTTTACCCATTTTTCAAGATGATAAGGCTATAGCCTTACCACTTTTGGTGATATTTTGACATGTTCAGAAATGACCATTTTTGGAGTTTTTAGCACAAAATTTTCAGTTGGCAGCACATCTTGGGCAATAAACTTGCAATTTAGGTCATTTTGGGCAACTTTTATTTTTTAACCATTTTTCAAGATGATAAGGCTATAGCCTTACCACTTTTGGTGATATTTTGACATGTTCAGAAATGACAATTTTTGGAATTTTTAGCAAGAAAATTTCACTTGGCAGCATATCTGGGGCAACAAACTTGCAATTTAGGGCATTATGGGCAATTTTTTAATTTTCATCCATTTTTCAAGATGATAAGGCTATAGCCTTACCACTTTTGGTGATATTTTGACATGTTCAGAAATGACCATTTATTTAGTTTTTGGCTATACATTTTCACTTGGCAGCATATCTGGGGCAATAAACTTGCAATTTAGGTCATTTTAGGCAATTTATGTTCATCAACCATTTTTCAAGATGATAAGGCTATAGCCTTACCACTTTTGGTGATATTTTGATATGTTCAGAAATCATCCATTTTTGGAGTTTTGGCAAGAAATTTTCAGTTGGCAGCATATCTGGGGCAATCAACTTGCAAATTTAGGGCATATTGGAAAATTTTTATTTTTAATCCATTTTTCAGGATTAATCCATTTACATACATTTTGCAAGTTTATTTTGCCAGTTATGCTTCAAAGTGAAAATTTCTTACTTAAAACTCCAAAAATGGTCATTTCTGAATATGTCAAAATATCACCAAAAGTGGTATAGCCTTATCATCTTGAAAAATGGGTGAAAAATAAAAGTTGCCCAAAATGACCTAAATTGCAAGTTTATTGCCCCAGATATGCTTCCAAGTGAAAATTTCTTGCTAAAAACTCCAAAAATGCTCATTTCTGAACATGTCAAAATAATACCAAAAGTGGTAAGGCTATAGCCTTATCATATTGAAAAATGGGTGAAAAATAAAAATTGCTCAAAATGCCCTAAATTGCAAGTTGATTTCCCCAGATACACTTCCAAGTAAAAAATTCATGCCAAAAACTCCAAAAATGGGCATTTCTGAATATGTCAAAATATCACCAAAAGTGGTAAAGCTATAGCCTTATCATCTTGAAAAATGGGTGAAAAATAAATATTGCCCCAAATGCCCTAAATTGCAAGATTACTGCCCTGATATGCTGCCAAGTGAAAATTTCTTTTTAAATACTCCAAAAACTGTCTTTTTCTGAACATGTCAAAATATCACCAAAAGTGGTAAGGCTATAGCCTTATCATCTTGAAAAATGGGTAAAAAGTAGAAGTTGCCCAAAATTACCTAAATTGCAAGTTTATGTCCCCAGATATGCTGCCAAGTGAAATTTTCTTGCTAAAAACTCCAAAAATGGTCATTTCTGAACATATCAAAATATCACTAAAAGTGGTAAGGCTATAGCCTTATCATCTTGAAAAATGGGTGAAAAATAAAAGTTGCCCAAAATGACCTTAATTGCAAGTTTATTGCCCCAGATATGCTGACAACTGAAAATTCCATCCTACAAACTCCAAAAACGGTCTCTTTTTGAACATGTCAAAATATCACCAAATGTGGTAAGTCTATAGCATTACCTTAAAAAAATGGGTGAAAAATAAAAATTGCCCAAAATGCCCTAATTTGCAAGTTGATTTCCCCAGATACGCTTCCAGGTAAAAATTTCTTGCCAAAAACTCCAAAAATGGTCATTTCTGAACATGTAAAAATATCAACAAAAGTGGTAAGGCTATAACATTTTTAACATGCTACGTATTGTTGCTAATACGTTGTTGTTGGACATATCATTTACTGTCATGTCTCAGTAAGGGAGAGACATTTTTTTCCACTCTCACACACATTGGATGGAGAACTTGATAGTATGTTTTTTTTTTTTTCTTATCTGAGCAGACATCAGTGTATTGGTAGCTGCCAACAAGTACCAAGTAGGAGGTTTGTTTCTCATTTAAGTGTCAGAGAATTGGTATACTTTTGTTCTTCATACTAGGTCACTAAAATACTGAGAATAGTGACACATAATACCAATACAGGGGAAACCTTTAAAGAAGAAAAACAGAACCTTATCAAAACAATAATATTTATACATAAATCATATAATGTATTTAAGAGTAAGTGGATGACTTTGGATTCACTTTTTTTTCCAGAAATCTACCAATTTTATTTACAAAGATCTAAACTTTAAACATGGCTACTAAAACACTATTGCACAGCTGGCCAGCGCAGTGTTTGAGCCAACACAATAATCATTATTTGAGGTTGCATTTTTGTGGGTTGGCAAGAGCGCTAATTAAAATCAAAGCTAATGCTCAATGCAGAATGTGGATGTGAGGCAACAGATTCAGGATTAGACAAACTTTTATTACTGGCTATTAGAATTAGCTGTCAGGTAAAATAATTCCCCAGATGAGGCTTCAGGTATAACCGTGGTAGTAAGTTAAAGGTCTCATTTCAACAGGTGTTGATGTGACTTTAACAGGTAATGGATTATACAGCCAGTCTGTTACTTAGATTTGTGGGATACAGGAGCAGGTCTCTCACCTAAGAAAGACAATTTCTACAAGTCTAAATTTCTGCCAACATTTCCATCGATCCATTCAGCAGACACTTGTATTCAAAGTGACTTACAAAGAATGATTAACATAATAGAATGTCTCGGAATCAAACCCACGACTTTTTGCTCCATGCCTCCAAAGAAGGCTCCAATGACTAAAGCAGCAGAAGTTCTCAGCAGTAAAGCAAATATGTTTATTAAGCACTTTAATATACATCGGGAAATTCCACTTCATATTATACAGGAATTCTTTTTTTTCTTATAACTGAAAGTCAATGTACACGGGAAGCTATTTACAATCCACGCACTGACAGTCAAATCAAAGATGACAGACACAACACAGTTCAGACAAACAAGGTAACTGCTCTAGAAGACAACACAGCTTGGTCTTCACAACAACACTGTTCCTAGACTCCGTCCAGCCTTAAATCCTTTTGTTGACCCTTCATAGCATAGGCTTGAGCAACTGTACTACAATAGAGCTGAAACTTTCACTAGGGCTTATAAGTGTTTGTGCATGCGATAGGTTTTCTGCTCCCCCCGCTGATCCCAGGTCAGAGTGAAAAATAGCTCACTGTTAACAGTATGAGAAGCCTGCAAAAATATGACACGGCCTGTAAACGCTAACACAGCTCTGCAGAATTCATGAGAAACAGATGTTTGGGTTCCCTCAGTGCCACATTGGACCACCTCCTTCTCTCTCTCCCTCTCCCACCGGGACTGGATTCCTGGTTAACTGTTTTTCAGCTCTATGACGGTGAAGACGGGGGCCTGGATAGTGCTTCATTTGAAACTTTGGCTTTTACAGCTCTGTATTTGAAACACTCACTGAAAGCTAAAATTTTAATGGCTGGAACGCAACTTGTAGGCTGATTTTTGTGCAGTGCCCCTGAAATATTCACAAACCTTTATATATAAAAAAAAAAAAATCCACATGACATTGAAGAAGAAAAAAAAACAAAGCCTGGATTAAGTTATTTTTTGCAGTGCAGTAAAATAACAGATATAACCTGGACATATTCAATAAGATGCCTTTACTCTTCTCGTTTACGTGTTTAGCACCAAACGTATGTTAACTGTTCACAATGAGATTTATTTTTAAATATATTTGATGAACACGAAAACAACACACAAACAAGTCAAAAAAAATCCCATAGGGACGAAAATGATTTTGGAAAACACAATTTCAATTAATCACTGCATCTCTCCCTTGAAGATTCTTAACACAGAAAAAGACAGTGACAATTGAAAAAAAATAAAATAAAACAAAAGAAAAAAGAAAAAGAAAAAAACTGCAGCTAACTTCTGAACACAGCACCATGGTAGAGCTAATGCAACACAAAAAAAATGCAACAAAAGTGGCTTTTCTTCCAAAAAAATAAATATGCATGTAAATATTCATGAAATTAACTGCCATTACTATCAATATATTACACAAACATAGGTTTAGCACACTGATCGAGTCTAACACAGATTATTTGGGGTCTCTAGAAAGGCAGACTATAAATGTGTTCAAACTATGACATCAGTTACTCTTATGTCCTCTTGTTTGTGACAATGTACTTAGTGTTACATTGCTGTCAGTGTTAAAATAAAAATGAACGGACAAAACGTTGTATAAAACAATAATAAATGAATTTAACATTTCTGTTGATTTATAATGACACAAATATGGATGGGATATGAAGCAAAACAACAACAAAAAAAAAAACAAAACCATATGTCTGTCATCTTAACTCTTTTAAAAGTGCATACACTGTTTATTAAATAGCATTACATTAAATTAAAAATGGTTTGCATTAATAGGTGGCGAGGGCTGTCGTAACAGATGTAGGCACGTTGAAGTTTCAGTTCACAAAAGCCTCAGGCAGCGATTAACAATCTTTCCCTTGGTTATTATTTTTTTTTAGGTCTGCTGGACAAAAAAGGAAGAAAAAAAATGCAGGTGAAAACTTTGTTGCTTTGGCACAATCCTCCCAATGGTCTACATGACATATGGCATTCAAGACATCTGCAACGGTACAGTGATGACTGGGCTTTATGTTTGTTTTGGGAGACAGGTCTGCTTCTACAAAAAGAGATTGATTCTTCATGCACGTCTGATTAAAACCACTGTGTAACTCTGTAGAATGCAATCCAGTAACAGCCCCATTGTCTGTTATTAGTCTTTGAAAATGGCCTCTGTCAGTGAAGAATTACCTACACACTGTGACCCTAGGCGCAATTAACTCGAAATGCTCGATGCACACATTGACGGGTATCTTACCGACTATAATGGAGTTTCCTTTTTGTAGTTAAATCCAGGGTCTGATCCTTCGATCTGCAGTTTGAGGGCCTGTTTAAGACTGAGCTCTGTATCCCCGATGGGATAACTTTCTAGAACGTCCTCGTGACTTCGGTTCTGTACAGTCCTGGGAACTGACACTCGACTCAGGAAAACCTGGTTACCCTGTAGGTGATAGTTGGGGTTGGTCATGATGCCGTTGCGCTTCTTCTCAGAGCAGCTCTGTTGCTGGATAAAGAACTCCTGGTTTTGGCCTCTCTCCTGCTGAATTGAACTGCCAATCATAATCTTACAGTGAGGATCCTTCACAGAGATGTTTGCTACAGATTTGTTGAAGGCGATTCTCTTGTCGAATTGTGTCATCTCGTACTCCAAAACCTGACCCTGTGTTGATCGACTGTTTTTGTTTTTCTTCTTATCGCCGCCTTTGCTGTTTGAAGTGCCATTGCCAGACCTACTTCCAGTTGAGGATTTCAAACCGGGTTTTAACTGAGACCAGTCAAAGTCACTGGAGGGGGACGATGGTTGCTGACTGATGGATTTGGTCGTGGAGGATGGTGACACTATTGACTGTCTGCTCCTGCTACGAGGCAGTGAGTGCTGTTGAATTTGCTCTGTGAATGTCAAGCCATGAAAGCTGTCAATTGGCACTGTCTGTGCCGTGGCTGTAGATGATGTTGTTCTCAGCGATGAGTTCTTTGAACTCTTAAGAGAGTTGTTCGACAAGGAGGTTTTCTGTCTATCTACAGTAGAATCCGGAGACTCCGATGGTGAACTGAAAGCGTGAACAGGTCCATTTGTCACACCCCGTCCAGACGATTGCATGTCTCCAGCTCCCGTGCTGCCAGAACTGCTTGATTTAATCGTAAGTGACTGCATTTTACCTGTCACTGCCAAAGGTGTTTTTTCTTCCAGGGTGTGCACAGGGGAAGGGTTGCAACCATTTAGAGTTGAAGCCCCATACTTTTCTAAAAGTTTGATAATCATAGAGTGACCACCTTTCGCTGCCACTCTCATTGCAGTTCTCCCAAACTGGTCAGCATGGTTGGGGTCAGCACCATTTTCAAGAAGTATTTGTACAACATCAATGTGGCCCTCCTGTGCAGCTATGCCTAGTGCTGTCGCCCCCTGGTTGCAGGTATGATCAACATGTGTGCTATTCTCTATCAGATACTGAACAACTTTTGTGTGGCCTTGCCAGGCCGCGGACTGGAGGGCAGATCGTTTTTCATTGTCGCAGGCATTCACATCAGCATGGTAGTTAATTAAGAGCCTCACCATTTCAATGTGCCCTAGCCAGCAGGAAACATGGAGGGCTGTTCTGCCTTCAGTGTCACAAGCTTCTACATTTGCTCCATTTTCCAGGAAGTATTCTGTCATTGCCAGTTGATTTTCAAGCGCCAATATGTAAAGTGTTGGCCGACCATCTGCGTCCTTGTAATCAATGTCTCCACCGTGGCTCAACAGCAGCTCTACAATGTCCCTGTGTCCTTCTAGTGAAGCCACCCTGAGAGCATTTCTACCATCATACCCCCTCTGATCAATGCAGGATTTGTTCTCCAGAAGAATTTGCACACAGTCATAATGTCCTTCCTGTGCCGCCAGTATAAGCGGTATTCTCCCATCATTGTCCACCTCAATGCAACGGGCTCCCTGCTCAATAAGTGCGTCACACACTTGGCGGTGGCCCTCAAATGAAGCCATATGTAGTGGGGTCCAACCTGCATCGTCTCTGTGGTTCTCATCCAAACCTCTGTCCAGCAGAGTTCTGACCACTTCTACGTTACCCTGAGCAGATGCAATGCTCAGCACAGTCCTGCCCTCACTATCAATGCTGTCGACAGCGGCGCCCCAGAAGAGTAATGTGTTGACAACTGACGCATGGCCCATTGATGCAGCCGCAAGAAGCGGGGTACGGCCATTGTTATCGGTGTGATCCACATCTGCTCCACCTTCCAAAAGTAAATCGACAACATCCACATGTCCTTCATAGCCAGCCACAAGGAGCGGGGTCATACAGTCTTTGTCACAGTGGTCAACTTCTGCACCTCTGTCAATAAGAAGGCTCACAACAGAAGCGTGACCTTTACTTGCAGGAACACATAGTGCAGCAACAGAAAGGGCAGTCCTTCCATCTACATCCTCATGATTCACTTCAGCTCCATGGTCTAGGAGATGTTCAACAATCTCTCGGTGTCCCATATAAGCTGCAGCAATGAGAGCTGTTCTTCCTTCATTGTCTGCCTTGTTGACCTCAGCCCCATGCTGAAGCAAGTTCAATACTATGTCTTCATGACCTCCCCAAGCTGCAGCTCTTAAAGCGGTTCTACCATCTGCATCAGCACAGTCCACTTTAGCACCAGCATAGAGCAGAGCAGAAACAACTTCTGAATGTCCACCCCAAGCTGCTGAGCGAAGGGCTGTCCATCCATCGTGGTCTGTGTGGTTTATGTTGGCCTCACACCCAATCAGACAATTGACCACTTTGGTGTGGCCCTGTCTTGCAGCGAGTGTAAGTGCTGTTTGTCCATGGTTGTCCTCGAGCTCCATGTTAGCCCCTCTTGAAATGAGTAAGTTGACCACATCAAGGTTTCCACTGTATGCAGCATTGGACAGTAGAGTTCTTCCATTTGAGTCACACTGGTTCACTGAAGCCCCATTGTCAAGTAATGTTCTTATTGAGTCCTCTCTTTCTAAGGCTTGCTGTACAATACATGAAGCATGGTCATCCTCATTATTAACATGCGCACCAGCTTTTACTAAAAGCTGGAGAACTTCCTGTTCTCTAGGTATTGAAGTAGAGAGGGAGTCTTTAGCAGGGGTTCCGTTCCAAACCATCCAAAGAGCAAGATTAAAAGGCTCAATCTGCAGATTGGAATTAATAAGGTGTAGTGCAAATTCTTGCACTTCGAGTGGTTTAAGCTGCTTTGCCCTGCAGGTGTAACTCATGGCCAACATCCGGTGTCCTTCTGCTGCATTACACAAGTATTTTTGGGTACAATGTTTGACATCCAGTAGCCACTCAGCAAAACTGTAGTGGAACAGGATTTTAGTACCCCCGAGGCCTTCGACTAACAACTTGGAGAGAATGTCCATCTTTTTTTGAAACTCTTCCATCGTCAGTGTCATGTTTTTGGTCCAGACTGCATGGTACAGTTCTTTTACTGTGAGTGGCCTGCAAGTTGCAAGGATAACATTCAGAATTGGTTGAACTTTGGCAAACTGTTTTCTGACAAATAGTCTCTGGCAAAGCCACAGGTAGAGGCCGTTGAGTGTGCCGGGTATGTCACGTATTTCACGAAGCATAATGAAGTTCTCCACCACGCCATCCAGCACCCGTTCTAGGTAGAGGAAGCAGCCACTGCTTTTGATGTGAAGTTGGTTGAGCATCTCAGCTGTCTCTTTGGTCAGATGTTGTCTCAATGCCTCCTCTTGATCCAGCCTGTGAAGGATGTACTGTTGCACATCCTTGACGATGTAAGCCTTTCGCAGATCATCAAGGCTGATTTTGCGAAATCCTGAAAGAAAAGAAACTTCTATTAGATACGGCTTTTTAACAGATGCAAGATGTGTAGATGTCAAGGAGAGACCCATATGTATACACACAATGAGAAGTAAGATGCTGCATATCAGTAGGTGATGATTTACGTGGCTTTTCTAAAAGCCCCTTGAGTCATTACTCTATTTCTGACCTTGACATTATACCCAGTATTAATTCACTGATCATGTACTTTTGTATAATCAGTAAATGCCAACCTTTTGCTTCCAAAGCCATAAGGTAATTAAAAGTCAAGGCATTGTGTTAGAAATAAGAGTGCAGTTCAGAATTTGACCACTCTCTTTGAGGAAACCAAGAAGTTTCCCTACACATTTCTCTAATTTTACACACAGACTTATTCACAGCTATGCTGTTGCTTTAAAGATGAATGTAAAATGTTTGAATCACGTGACTAGAGCCTGCTTCACTTAACAATTAATAATATTTTAAGCAGAATTTAATCTTTGGTTGGGGTTGGAATTGTACATGAAAGGTGACATTAATTCCATGCATGCAGCACATCAATGTCCTGTAAAACGTCTCTCCAGTGACCCACTTACTGGTACACGGTCCCAGTACAGACTATTACAAATCTTGCAGAAAAGAGAGATTATCACGGTTGGCCTAAATGAATGATCATCATTAGGAATTCCTCTTTGCTATCTGAAAAAAGCCCTATAATGGCCTTAGCTAATGGGCATTGAGTGAACTTGCCGGCATGTAAAAAAAAAAAAAAAAACAGTCTGCTTGCTGTCTGTGTGACCTGTATCTTGGGGCTAGAAGAACACTTTCCATAGTTTCATTCACAGGTCCCATGGTTCTCAGGGTGACTGGGAAAGAAAAAAGGCCAGACCCTGGCTTAGTAACAGGCTCTGCCGCACCATTTACAGAGGCTTAATGCCGTTCTTTCAAAACTAATGTGTCTGCTGCATTCGCTACAGACACATTAGCACTTGCTCTGCAGGCCAAGCAGAACATGGCCTCGTTGAGATTGACTTAAAAATTGGGTAATTAAGGTTGTAGTTTAAGGCTTCAGGGTTATTGACTGAACATTTTATGTACTCTGAGCTATTGGGGGAGAAAAAAAATCGATTCAACAAGAGGAAAAGCATCAACACTTTCATCCCAAACAGTGAAAGGTGATTGCTTTGATTACATAACACATTTGCCTGTACATATTATGAATAAAATAAACTCTTTAACCAGGCCTGATGCAGAGCTTTGTTCATCTCACTGCTATTTCACAGTCTGTGAAATCTTACTCCATGCAGTCCTGGTGACAACTGCACCCAAAAGCCAGATAACCTGACGAGTTCACAGTTCCCAGGCAGGCACTGGCAGTTTGGACTACAGATCCTAGTCAACAGAGGAGCAATTGGTTGTTGTTATCGTCTGCTCCTGAGTTTGTTCAAGATAAGCTCACACCCACTTACGGCACCCTCACAATAATCACCCTTTGTCCTTAACCTTTTCACAACAAAGATAATGACTGCATCTTTACACTTGGCAGAATGTAAGAGTCAGGATCAGTCTTAAATAAGCACCTAGACGCTCATAAAAATTACCAATGCACTACTCCAGAACATGTTCAAAAAAGAAGAAATAATTAGATTAAATGTACATTTCTTGCATTATATAGGCATTTGCCCACTTCCACAAAGGAACAGAAAAAGAATGTATGCTTTTTCACTAAATTTGTGACTGCATATATATATATATATATGTCCAATATGCAATCCTATTGGATTACAAAGACACTACTGACTGTATCGTTGGTAATACACACACACACACACACACACACACACACACATATATATATGTGTGTGTACACACATATACACACACACACACACACACACATATATATGTGTGTGTGTGTGTATTACCAACGATACAGTTGGTATATATATATATAGTAGTGTCAGTAGTGTCTTTGTAATCCAGTAGGCTTGATGTTTGACCTGTACTACGAGTACATTGCTGAATTGAAATATCTAGCATTTAGGAATTAATGCTTTTCTTTGTGTAAAAAAATCTGG
This sequence comes from Paraplagusia blochii, assembly GCA_016785265.1. NCBI lineage: Eukaryota > Metazoa > Chordata > Actinopteri > Pleuronectiformes > Cynoglossidae > Paraplagusia > Paraplagusia blochii. Next base: position 10,836 of record JAFBJS010003006.1, read on the forward strand.
TTTGCTGGCATTAGTGTTTTGCTCTCTGCTTTCTGGATCCTGTCCTTTTGCAACGTTTTGGGTTTGTGACAGGAAACACACTCTGAGAAAGGGGCAGAGGCCAATATGAGAGGAAGAAAAAAGAAAAAGAGAGACAGACGTACATTAAATCTCTGTGTTGTTCAAATTCACTAGAGAACTTGAGTGGGGAAAAAGCCAAACTAAGTACTAGGGCCCACCTGAAGTGACACTTCATTATGAATATTTTCTCACGGGAAGGAAATAGTTGATGATAAACAGCTTCTCCTATGTCCCACAGTTACTAAAACTCACCAATTATGAAGCTTCAGCAAATGGAAAAACTGGAGGAGTAAGAGTGGGAGTAGGAAATTTGACTGTAGCCACTAAAAAGTAAAGCATTTTGGTAGCTATAAACAAGTACTTGTTAAAAATGTCTGAACAGTGAAAAAGAAAGAAGAAAAAAGAGGTTAAATCCTGACAATGTATAAACGACTGTGGTGCATGATCCAATGATCCCGCCCGAGCAATAGACATCAATGGAAAAAGTCATACATGTCAAATTCCATAGCATTATCACCTCCCTCCTCAAATAGATCAAATAACTGAGGACTATTGTCACTCTATTTAAACCCATGTAGTTCTGAATGCCTAGATCTGGTGCGTTTAGAAATGGTTAAAACACTATAGCTGTGGGACACATGAATGTGAGAAGGGTTTGTTCAGGAACTGCACAACAGCGACTGCTAAACAAGCAACAAATGACACATTCATCGGAGTGAGGGATGCAGCTCCAGAGTACAGGCCTCTGAGACAGCTGCTGCTCGTTACAGCACTGGACACCATCCACCAGAGACACAGACTCCATTACAAAAGAGGGACTGTTTGGCTTCTCGATTAATATTTCAGATGATAAACAAGGCATATACGTCTGTTCACTTGTGCTGTGGTGCCGAGCTGACGACCAAGATTTTCCCAACACGTTCTGAGATTTGACACGTTCTCTGAAAGAGACACCATTTAAAGTCATCAGATTCCTAAAGAAAAACAGAAACCCAAGCCTCAGTGCTCTCTCCAGTAGACCCTCACTGAATAAACGTCTGCTCGGCAGCTGTTAGCCTCCTTGCTCCAAAAACAAGAGAGCACCAAACTCCTAAACTCAACTATGCGGATGAGAGTCTGCTCTTACAGGCCATAACAGACCTATAAAAAAATGCAATCAGCCATTTTTGTTTTTCCAAAGAACACCTTCTGTTGATAGTCAAAAATAAGATAACTATTTTACATGTAATGTAGAACAGTGGTTCTAAATGACATGGTCAGTGGTCCCAACCACTGGGTCCGTGGGTGAATTGTGTTGGGCCGCAGAGAAATAATTTTTCCTTTTGGCCCCATCTGGCTATTACTTACACCTGATGCATATCCATATCAACAAAATAACTTAACAATAGAATGGCTAGGATTCCATCATCAATAATGTAACTATATTTGATTAGGAAATATTTTCTCAGTGAAGACAACAACAATAAACTCAAAATGAGGCAGAGTCATTGATACAAGACTTTACTTTTCTTACTGGTTTGGTAGCAGAAAGTTATAGGGTGTGTGAACTTGAGAAATCCTTGCTGTGCCCATTCACAGTTAAGTCAAGTAGGGATATTTTATAGGTAGGAAAATAATTCATAACACCGGAAATTTAATTTTATTAAGGTGTATTGATTTGCCACAAGTTAACGAGTGGTCTGTGAAAATAGTAGGAGACATTTAACTGGTCAGTGGTGCAAAAAAAGGTTGGGAAACACTGATGTAGAACACTTATTTCTTATTCCTCTTATTTAGGAAATCTATAACAAAACCTGTTCAAATACTAAGGAGTTTTGCCTAGCATAACCTTGCTCAATCAACACTGCAAAAAAAAAAAAAAAAAAAATATGGAAAATGTCTTTAAATTAACGACTCGACATAATCCAACAGCAGGAACATGGCTATGATTACAATTTCAAAGATTAATGTATGCTGTTCTCAAGGTAACACACGAAAACATTCTTGCCCAAACATGAGTGTTGTTTAAAACCAAATGTAGTGCATGAGACGACAAACAAAAGACTTTCCAGTCAAACCTGTCACAATAAATATAGCTGATGAGGTAAAGAGGAGATGGTACATGAAAAAAAAAAAAAAATTGCTGCTAACACAAAGGCACAGCACGCCATGGTGGGAGAGGCATCCAACCATCTGCTTTAAGGATAAAACATCCATCTTGTAAAGCAGCTGCGTGCGATGGATAAGCTGACATTTTCCGTTCCAACAACCAAAAACGAAATTGACTGTGCTTGTTGGTCCTAAAGACAGAGGCTCATTAAGACAGAAACAAGAGGCTGAGTCATGAGGCAGTGCACCTGGCCACATACATGTGCTGTCTTTCACTGAATTTCACGTGAAATACCTCAGATGGGGTTGTCACTCTATATTACAGAGTTTCAAGCAGCTGCACAGATGACAGGACATTTCACACCACTGTATTAAATTCACGAAAAAAACCCTTATTATAATAAAAGTCCAAGATTGATGTTAGAATGTTGGCTTTCTGTACTTGAGTACAGGAACTAAGACGATGTTCCTTCCCAGCAGCACATATACAAATATATTTCCCCGGTATTTTTTACCAAATAAACCACTTAGATTACTTTTAATTTACTTGGTTGATTTAATGTTTTTGCTGTATGTATTAGCTGGTACTTCAAGTTATAAAAAAAAGTACAGATCCAACACTGCCTAATGTGAGAATAAAGATTTTTTCTGTGCTTTGGGGAATTGCCATATAAATGTTCAGTGTCACTTCAACATTAGTCAACCTAAAATAACTACTGTTGTTTACACTGAGCTGTTGGGAGTTTCCCCTGTCCCACTTGGGATCAAATATCTCCAATATCCTACTGCGTTTTTGTTCATTATTACACAGGGTGACCTCTGGTTAACCTGGATTAGCAATACTGCCACATGTTTCCATCCACCTGCACCAAGGCCAGTGTTGCACGGCTGTTATATTTTTATTAGCCATCAGGTCAAATGAACTTTTACGGGAAATTGCAACAATTGGCAAGAAAATGCCCAGCTCTTTTTTAAGATAAGAAAAAAAAACATTAAGAGTTAAAAAAAATATATAAATATAT
>JAFBJS010003006.1:14296-38410 GCA_016785265.1 Paraplagusia blochii
AGAAAAAAAAATGCCCAGCTCTTTTTTTAAGAAAAGAAAAAAAATATTAAGAGTTAATATATATATATATATATATATATATATATATATAGAATACCTTTCTTTCCAACAAAGGAACACAAGGTTATATAATATGGCATTCCACAAACCCAGGGCTATCACCTTAATGAAAATAAAACCAGTCATGTTCAGAAGCATGTTTCTACAGAACAGCACCAAAAAGTGTTGAATATACAGACATGAAAAACCTGTAATTTGCCCCAATGTCAGACTGCATGGTGGTAAATTACAGTATTCAGCAGGGATTATGGTCTTGAGCTCATCCAAAGTAACGCTCAACATGCAGCCTCTCAGACAACAAGTCATAAATGAATACGGACATAAAGCATCATGTCTGTGTAAGCCCATTTAGAAAAGACAGGAAGATGTGCTTTTAAACGTATCCACAATTTTGAGCAATCTATGGCCAAAACAAATACACGTTGAAAATGTGTACAAGACAAAAACAAAACGGTGTCTATAGCATTTTGTTCCATATACCCCTAACCCAGAAGTTAGGCCAGGAGAATAGTCACAATGATCTAAAATTAAAAGTGATTTATTTTTTAGTTGAACAAAAGAGCTCTTAAATTTTCCTCTTAAAGACAGCCTTGAAACTCCATTCTGGGACATTGTTCTTGGCATTAAACCACTCATAAAACTCACAATTTTTGTTTCACAGCTTGGTTTCAGATTCATCTGCTGGCATTCAAAAGACCGTATGCATCCAGTTGTCACAAAGTTGATGCCGCAACACTTAGTGGGGAGCTGGTAAGCAAAGCCATCTTTGTCTCTCTTTAGGGAGCATTCCACAGCCCAGAAGAAATAAACCTTCCTTGCTGCTTTACGACCATGTTTGTGTTGTCCGTCGACCAGAACATCCCGCGGTCTCTCCAGTGAGGTCTCACATTTGACCAAAATGAAAGCATACACAGGGAAAAAAAAAAAAAATCCGGGGAGACGTTAAAAGTTTGGTTGACCTTTTTGTAAAAGGCATGGCCTTGCCCTGCGCTGGATTCACACGCATGCTTGTGGACAAAGGGCTGCTCAGAGAGGTGGAGGAGGACGCTTACTTTAAACAGGGCCGATCTTTTGGTTTGTGATCATCAGTGGTAAATCAGTTCTGTCACTTGACAAAGTGGGTAAAGAAAAGGTCCATTCATGATGGTCAGAGCAGAGGTGGGAGGGATGTGGTTCAGGTCCTTGTTGAGTCTACTTTGCCTCTTCTCCAATATCATGAGTATAAGGTAGAAACACGGTTTCTCCCAAAATATGTCTGAAAGTGTAAACTTAATTATACAACTGCTACAAAGGTTGTAATCAAGGGTCTGTATACTGTACTGAAGTGGCAGCACACTATGAAATTACCAATTACAGTCTGTCAAGCACGATCCTAGTTTTGGCAGCCATATTTGGCTAAGAGGGTGGGGCCCATGGATAAGGTTAATGTTGGCTTTTAATATCACCACGGCCATGTCGTCAAACTTCATGTGTTGCAATGATCATTTATATTTAGTTAGTTATTAAGGCTGTTGTGTCAACTTGGAATATAACCGCCCATGTAGCCATGCTATACTTTTGTGAGAAAGTGAATTGAAAAATCACAATGGAAAAATAATAATTTACTTCTTCATCTGCTTGACCGTTGCCGGGTCGCAGGGGCAGCTTGAGCCATGCAAATTATATTGCACCATATTGTGAGCCTTCCTGTAGGTGGTGAGCCCACGAGAAGTTAGGTGGGTCAGGACGGTGCTATGCTCAGAGCACCTCAGTGACAACCCGGCAGCTGGTGGATTTGAACCTGAAGGAACCAAGTCCGCTTCCTTAACCCCTAGGCCACCACTGTCGACAATATTAATTTAAAAGATAAGAAGTTATGATTCAAGACATAAAGGCATTAGTAGCAGTGTAAACCCTCGATTAGGGTGAATCTGTCTGTGCTGCATATTGACTCTAAGGGTCAAAATCACAAACGGCATTTGCCAAGAAAGAGTTTCTGGGCATATAGTCAGTGTTTTAACGGTAAGTTAAAAGAGTGGGTCAACTGTAGTCACATTATTTTGGACAGATGTCCTGAAATACAAAATTTTGAAAAGATGGCGTTGTCCAAGTAGCCTGAAAATGTTTTATGTGTCTTATTGATAGCCTTTTTTGGTACTTCACAATGGTTTTACTTTCTGAACCAAGTCTCTATACTGAGACAGTCTATGACTGTGTTCTGGCCTGTGCGTGTAGCCCACTGTTTGACCTCTGTTTAAAGAAAACCATGTGCAAATGTGTCACCTGAGGAAGGAAATGATTAAGGCCTCCATCAAAATGCCTCGAAAGATGAGTGTGCTCTTGAAGTGGCCACACGTTCCTGTAACATTCCTCACACTGAGCCAGGGATATAACTGTCTTAATTACAGCGGTGATTCATAACCATGGGGGGCTTTTATGTGTTTGTGTGTGTGTGTGTGTGTGTGTGTGAGTGTAACGGAGACTATTTTACAAGTTTTGGCTGGTGGAACCCCTTAAATCGTTTCAATGCCAAGTAGAACCAAGAGCAAGAAAATGGAGGGGGAATTTAAACCATGTATTTTATTATTAGGGAACTCAATTTAATTAAAGTTGTCGTAACACTGCAGAGCGGGAATATGGCTATTTAAGGGCAGCTTTTATCTATTACAGCTCCGGTCGAACACCCATACCATATTATTATGACTACTGCCAACGCAGTTCACAAATCCATGACTCTGTCATCTTTCCGCATCCTTGCTCACAAAGTGTTAGGTGTTTTCTTACAAAAAAAAACATAATGTCTTTTTTTTTTTTTACAACGCTTGATGCATTTCCTTGAAATGATAGTACAGCCTGCCAATGGTTTTGTTTTGTGCTTCCTGTAAACTGCACTGCATCATCCTTATTTCCATCTGCTGTTTTTTTTTTTTGGATTAGTAATGAAATGTACACTGCATTTAAGTTTTTGAGTGTCTTGTTTTTGGATCTATATGTACCCATATAGGGATTTTTCATTAAAATGGAAAGTAATCCTACTTTTAGCTTTTGGAATATTTTATCACGCAAAGGATTTTTGAATTAAAACCCTGCAAGTTGATAAAATATATGAATATGTTATAATGATGCGTATTTGCCACTGAGATTAGGATGAAATAAATTTCTAAAACAAGAGGTTGATATGGGTTTGTGTCATCTTTGAAAAATTACCATTGTCCCTATTTTCTGTCAAGTGAACCACAATCCACACATAAATCTGCACTTCCCCTCATATTCTCATCCCTCTCTCAAATTAGTTCACCCAACTTGTCCCACAGACGTTCCACACGCTCAAGCCTCCAACTGCCAGATGGTGCGGGTTTACTATATAGTCGTTAATCTGCAAATTACCAGAAACGCTGCTTTTTGCAATTTATGGCAGTGCATCAAATTGCCAGTTATGTTACACAATGAACAGGTAATGGTCACAATATGTTGGATCAAAGGAATCATGCTGGATATTATGCTGCGAAGTGTGTGTGCCGTCCATTCTCATAGTCTGGATTAGATTTTGGTACAACAGATGGATTCAATATGTTATCACCCGCGAGTTCTCTACGTGAGTTACTTCAACCACAAAGTGCTTTATCTCTATTCATCCGTTATACGATACGTCTACACAATTCACAGACAACAACACATTTATCATTAAAAGTGTATGATGTGTCAAAATAATTTTAACTGAAGCGCTACTTCCAAACTGGTAGAATCATGGAATGATAACCAAAAAAAAAAAAATATATATATATATCTTTCAATTTCTTGGACAAGACAATATGCTAAAATAGGGGGTCAGGACCTGCATGACTCACTAGGTGTCACACCAGGGACAAATCCTTTTACTTCTTATTTATTTTACGCGTTTTCCCACAAGTTGTGATTAAGGAGCCAGATGAAAGGTGCGTCTGAATGCAGGCACACTTAGAAAGGTACCAAGAGTAGAATGGTATGTTTTCTTCTCACAGTAAACAACTCTGGTGTCAAATAAATACTGCACTTGAGGGCAGGGCAGGACCTATAACTGAATCTATCTGCTCTGACTGTTGACCAATATGAGATACTCTCTAAGATTAAATATACATTTTTTTTTTTTTTATCATGCAGCGCACATCGACATTCTGCTTGAGCAACAGGCACTAAAATAAGCATGTATTCACACACAGTGTTGGGCAGATGGTAGCCATTAGAGTTCAGTGATGCCTGATAGAGCCACAAGATAAAAAGATCACAGAAGAGACTGGATCAAGGCATAGCAAGGAGAAACCAAACAAATGAGCCCGCCACTGATACTGTTGGGGAAAAAAATGTACGTTGACTCACCGGACAACTGTGCAGCATATGATTCCAAAGATAACTGTATATAATGAAAGCTACTCAGGTTCTGACCAAATTCTGAAGAATTTGTTTTTGCAGATTTATGGTAAATCACAAGATACAGGACTTGCTTATCAACTTAGTTATGGTTGATGTGTTGGAATTTAAATGTGTATTCTCTTTATCCACACATTTTGGCACATATCTTAATGGAAATCAAAACAAAATCACTGGCTGAGTGTTTCCACTCCACTATCCTATCACGATCTTACAGTAGCACAGCAGGAATACAGGGACTAATCTGCTGTCACATGGAACATAAACAACCAATTCTCCAACATAATGGATTCAAATTAAGTCCTTACACTTGGTGCTTTTTTTAGTGCATCCCTGGATGAAAACTTTTCCAGGCCAAATCTTAATAATAAGTGAGTAAGTGTCTGTCAGCAAGAGCGAAAACAGAAATCAGCAAATTTCATGTTCTCCCTCTGACCAACAGAACAGTCTTTGTTGGGAAGGCATTAGCTGAGCGGATGTGAGTGAGGCATTCTGCTGCAGAAAGGCTCCTTCTTCCTGCTGGGTCTCAGAGGTGTTGAAAACTTCCCAGAGCACATTCCACTCTGAGACAGACACACGGAATAACAGTTAAGCAAGGACTGAGGAATTCAAAGGGTTTTTGGAATCACTTACAATAAGGGAAAAAAAAAAAAAAAAAGTGGACGACACATGTACTTTTATTTCCCACTGTGACCGCGTGGTTAAAGGTCACTTCTCTAACTTTATCGACAAAACATTCCCACGACCGCAAACTTCCCATCAGGACAGATTGGTATATGAAGGAGAAAACCCACACAACCGCCTGCTCACAGGGACCAGGCCACTTCTATAAAATCACAACTGTGCAGAGAGCGTGGAAGTGGAAAGTATTAGCAGGTTACTGCCATTACTGACTCGTAAACAATATGAAGCATATATTTAGGAGGCCCTTGGCCTCGATTTAATACAGCACAGGCCTTTGGTCTATTTTAAGGCCAGTGCTGTATGAATAAGTAGCCTGCACGCTGGTGTTCATGTTTATCGAGGACACAGTTAGGTTGGTAAATCTGTTTGAGGGCAGGTCTGCATTTGCCTGTGTGTAAGGAAACGGAGGGAAATGCAGCCAGTGTTGCAGAAACATTTCCAATAGCGGAAGACTGCACCTAGACAAAACAAGATGCCACTAAAAGCTCAAGGATAACAAAAACGCTGGAGATTTAATGTGCGTCTGCAGCGACAACCCAATGCACAAACTCAATTGGATGAAACGCCAGGCTTTACAACTCAAATAGCTTTAAAAAAAAAAAAAAAAAACATTACATATGCCCTTCACTGTTCCAAATGAGGCCACCACATTTGATGTGCCAGTTTGGTTCTGTTCAATGTTGAATAGGGGTTTGTTCTTTGAAAAATCAAATTGCCAGGCAGTAAGAAAAGCACCCTAACAAAAACCTGGCTATGACAGAAGAGCCACTGAAATGGCAAAGCAATTGGAAAAAATGGAAAAAGGATGGAACGGAAGATGATGACAGCTGTTTATCAGATTGATTTCAAGATGAATTTCCTTTGGAATATGCATCGTGTACATAAAAGAAAACGACGGGCCATCAGGTGAATAAGAAAATAAATAAAATGACAGGGAAGCAGTAGCAGTGCCACATCTACAGATGCTGCAAAAACCAAAATAACAAAGTCTTTTTATTTAAGCAGTAGTGCATTCAACCTTACAAACCACATTGACTTTACATGCTCTACGGACTAAATCAACCAAAACATACTTGGGACATCCCCAAAAATGTGATGTAACCCATATTGCTGCACTGTGTGGCAAAAATAAGTAGAAATCAAAACAAGTGTAAGTCTGGATCATTAAACATCCATAATGTTTTGAGCAAAGATCAAACATCATAAGGGTCATAAACCTCATGTCAACCGCCACTACTTATTGGTCTATTTTGTTCCCTCGTTTTACTTTACTTTGCCACAGGGGTGATAATGGCTCTGAAAATGGAGACACCATTAAATTATTCCTAATCAATACACAGTCGACGTTGATCATAAAATATAGGTCAGGACTAAAAGCCCTGCTATTGGCAACTGGTTCATTAGCTCCAAATGAACCCAAATGGCTTCACATGGCCATCAATTTTGTCTTTTAGCTGTTCTTTGCTCATTAAATGTCAATAAAACTAAAAAATAAAAACAGACATGATATTCATTTATTGCACTGAATAGTAGACCTCCACATTGGAAAATCTCCACTACTCAATACCTAATCCTGACATTCCACTGTGCTACCGCACGTCTACAATTCCTTAGACTATCACGGCAATCTACTGTTGCCAAAACAATATTTTTAAAGAATATTTTTTAGCATAATTTCCAAATGTCCCAGCACTCACAAGGAGAATGTTACAACAAGTTTGCACTTGTATAATTGTGTTTAACTACACAAAACAGCACTTTTATCACTGCATCACACCATGCCTCCACACGCAACAGCAACAAAAGCCAAGAGATCGGAGATGCCATTTAAAACAAGTGCAACTCCCTCAATTTGTTAAATAATATCAAACAATGACTAAACTCTTCAAATGTTTAATATTGAAATACACTATTTAGTTAAAAAAATGAGTTTTTTTTCCTGTCAAATTGTACTATTGGCAAGTAGGACAGCAATCACATATGGGACTTTGGGAATATTCTGAATGTTTTAACAAAAAAAGGGAGCCGATGGGGAGAGAAGCTCCCACACTGAGAGTGTTTTTTGTTTGCAAAGGTAGAAAAAGATACACACAGCAGAGAGAGAGAGAGAGAGAGAGCAGTGGAGACTTCCTCCCACACAGACAGGTTCTTGATGAATGTTATGCCAGCTCATCACGACAGTGTGGGCTGCTAGGCCTGACAGAGAGATAATAGGACCCTGTATGGTACAGTGTCACAGGCCATCAGGGAAGTAGTGCAACTCTCACAGAGGTCTGAGGCAGTGACCCTGAGTTCTCTGGGCGAACTCCACAGTGATAGAGAAAACAAAACAACCACCCAAACTGCACATTCGAGGTAAATGTATCATACCTACAGTGTAAAGAGGGTTCCTGTCCGTGACGGCGCGCGCGGAGTGCAGCGTTATCAAGTTAGATAAAGCGTTGTGAATTAACATTGTGTTCCGAGCCAATGTCGTTACCTGTGAACAGTTTGGTGATGGCCTTGTTCTGTCGTCTGGCGGAGCAGATGAGCAGCAGCCAGGGAGGCAGAAACTCATGATGACTGGCCAGGAGTTCAGCAATGGTCCTGGGGGAGCCGAGGGAAGAGCGCTGCTCCGCCTCGCCCAGCTGACAGCCTTCGTCGATGGAGTCCACGAGAAGGAAGAGGGACTGCTGAGGAGGCTTTATGCTGAGAAGTGGCAGGAGGATACATCTGAAGAGAAAAGAGAGGAAAAAATATTAGAGATGTTTGTATTTCACTAACCTCTTTATAAAGTCAATATATGAGCAACCATCTGACTGCATACCCACAACACACGTGTGTGTGTGTGTGTGTGTGTATAAAATAATCAGCAATGGAAAAGGAATGGAATTCAACAGCCAAAAACCAGTTGACCATCAAAATTAGGCGTGGAAATATTAAAAGTACGATCAATAGATAATAAATACACAATAAATAAAATAGATAAAAAGATAATAAATATAATTATATTTTGCATTTGACATTTTGACAGATTAGGATGAATTAAGCTGTGAGTCCCAGTCAGACTGTGGTTCTACCAGATAAACAAGAACCTTGATTTATAACATTCTTAAGGGGAAATTTACCTACTGAAGATAGGGTCAAAAATCAGACTGACATGACAAATCCTTAATACAACAACATGACTGTTCTGCCCAAATATGAAATATTACACTTGTTTTCTTCAAATAAAATTAAAACTAAACCAAAAATAATAATACAAAATACTGTAAAACCAAGGTTATGGGATAATGAAAACAAGATTAGATCCATGATTCACAATGGGAGATAATATGAATTGTTCTTACACATTAGTTTCTAAAAAGACATATCACTGTAAAAAAAGAAAAAAAAAGAAAAAAAGTGGTTTATATCTTTTATACTATACCACTCTAAGTTTTCTCAAGGAAAAAAAAAGTCCAAAATGCTGCATCTATTGTAAGTAGACGGTCAGTGCCGTACAAATATTCAGGGCTTTACTATAAAGGTTCTAAAATCCTAAAGTCATACTGGTAATGATGTCAACTCTTTGTGGTGTACCATATAAAGTCATAAGTGGCTCTATTGTTGTCCTCCCCCGCTTGGCACAACTTCTACTCCACGATGCATCTGTTCGCACAAGTTTGTCTGATATGACACAACAGTGTCACTAAAAAACAACAACAGTAATTGTACCAAAGTTACTTTGACTGACATTGTTCAGCCTTACAAGTATCACTTCATTTAAGAGAACGTAGGAGCAGACATTTTTTCAGAGCAGGGGTGGTGAGGTGGTTATGGTAGGTAGTTAAGTTCATACAGTGGAGCGAGGTGGGTGTAGGAGCAGCAGATCATTTGGGCCAAAGCAGTAGTACGTTTTGTGAGAGCTGCCTTATTGACACCTTGATTTTTTCACTTACACTTGGACTGAAAATTTTTTTTCAATTGCAAATACGAGAAAAAAAACAAACCCTAATGATTATGGCACAGAGTGACAATACAAATGCTGAGTTTATATTTTGTGGAGCTCAGTTTCAGCATCAGTAGGCGTCTGACTTGTTTCTCTAACTAATTGTAATCTCTAATTACTGCATCTTTAAGATGTCAATATTAAAACAAAACAGTAAGACCAACTTGAGAAATTAGTTTACCACAACTAATTACAACACAAATGTTGATTGGCATGATACTGCTCTCTCCGAACACCTATCAAAACATAGTGCTTATCAATGGCAAATGTTAAATTATCTCTGTGGTGACGGGTCCTTTGACAAACTTTTAACGGGTGCCGACGATTTAAAGATAACAGTGAGACGTACGTTGGTGAAAATTTAATTTCCCCGGGCTCATTAAATTACTTCCGGCTCAATTGGCCGTGCTAAAGAATCTGACAATTTCATATTTTTGACATTTTAATCGGGGTCTAGGTTAATTAAATATTTTAAGGGGGTCTGAACAAATCAGTTAATGGACGTGGAAACTTAACTCAGTGAAGAATGCTTCTGGGTGATCTGAGGATTATTTTACGGGTTGCTGTCATGCAGATAAAAATCGCTCGCCTTCCGGCTGATGAGACATTCTCTTTAACTACCACTTTTCTTTAATGGGGCTGACATTGCTTGTAAGCTTTGTCATAAAACAAGAAAATACTGTTTTAATGAGGCCTCCCCTTGATGCGCAACAGCCTGTCACTAACCCTGTGGCTTCAAAAACCATTCTCTTTTTGAGCACCTTCCACTTAGAGCTTACATTTTAACCCGAGCTCATTATCCTTAACATGGCAGCAGTTGCTGGGCTGAAGATGTTGCGCTTTCAGAGGAAGATGGTTTGCAACTTAGGAGTGGCTTTATGATGATGAGGACCTACACAAATGAAGTCAAAGGGGTTCTGGTAGAGAGGTGTTTTAAAATGTAAACATAGTTTTGGGTCAATTGATGCATCAAATAAATACAAATACATTGCCATCTCGAGGTGCAATTGTATTATTTAGAAAACAACAGTTATTTTGTGGATTTTATTTTGTGGCCTCTACATGAAGGGTTTCTTAGAAGAAAGAGCATGGGTAACGCAAAAATCAATTACATCTAGAACAAAAATTGTACAAATAAATTAAGATATAGATATAGAAATAAATTAAAAGTTAAAGATAGGTATAAATCATAAACATCATTGATCTAGAAATGAAAAAAAATGAATAAAATAAAAAAATATGTTGCTACAACTGCTTAAAATTAACCAATATGCCAATATTAGATAAATTAAAAGTCAATGTGTGAATAAAGTTTTATTGTCTAACCTAACCTATTATCTTAACAGTAGTTAATGACGACTGACATGGCAAATCATTTTTTTCTGGTTCCAGTCTTGGTCCTTCAATTGAGACATGGTCCAGATAGTTACACATAATAACAAAAGGGATATTTAATTAAATGAGTAACACTGAAGAGAAAAAACTGATATATATATAAATCATAATATTTTCACTAAAACTGACCAATAAACGTAATGACCTCCGTTTAAAGTAGATAATTATTAATTCATGATGCATTGACCAGTGACTAAAACTACAATAACAAATACATGTAAAGCTGTGCCAAGGGCTGAAGTCTTCATCACATCATCTGCTGTGAAAACTCCAATAAGAAGTTATAATCTCATTAGGATGCATTTTGAGATAATTTAACGCAACATTAGCTCTGACCTTATTTGCGGCAGTGCTAGCGGATATAACGATAATGATTATCATCATGAGATAATGATTTCTTCAAGGAAGTATTGTAAATTATACATCCACTTTTTTGACAGATCACGCTGTGTTTCAAAAATCAATCATGCTACAAGGTTAAATTAAAACACAGAAACAAAACAGAGGAATCGTTTGAAATTCAGCATCATTAGAAATCGACTACGTATTAAGTGGCAAGAATGTCCTTGTCTACTGTAGAAAAATAGAAATATCAGTGTAGCTAAATGTAAGTCTCCACAATCTTGGAATTTATGACATTCCCTAAGCTGCTTGAAGCAACAGTAGGAAAAAGAAGCAATTCGTAAAGATCTCCGACCTCCATGCACCTCCGAGATGTTGCTCACCCTTTTACATACGCAGTTAATCACAGCTTCTGAAGGCCACAGCCCACAGAGAACCTGCTGTGCCATCTGGGAGCCCTGCCAAAAGGAATGTCCATCCACAGGGGTGACTGGGAGCGAGGGTGGGTGTGAATGGTTGTGACTGAGGCCGCGCTGCCCACAGAGACAATCAAATCCACAGCGAAAGCAAGTGGGCAAAACAAAGACCCTTTATTCTTGCACAATCCTGCTACTTTTGAGCTGTCAAGGAATCAAGAAGACAAGGGTTGCAAACAAAGAAACGCCACGGGATGCGGAGCATGGAGAGAAAATAAGCCCGGGATAAGCTGATTTAGTTTGCAGCCAGAACCTGAGACACAAAATTAAACTAAAGTCAGCCGTACAGATGGTTTTAAGGTTTTATTCCAGCTATTTGCCTCTTCTAGGACCTCAAACTATACCCAAGTAAATGCCCAATGCTGCTTGGGATATACTATGGGTGACAGGGGAGGGGTTCAATGTTACGCATCCACCATCTGTCATGCTGTTTATTCTGACTGTGGCAGTAGCAGCTTCCACCGCAACATGCTAACGATAAAATTTGAGCATGGCGTTTAGTGAAGATGTCCAAGGGGTGAGGGCAATGTCGAGAGCTCAGCCAAAACTGCACAATTTGCACAGCCCAGTTTAAAGAGAGTGGCAAAACCTAATCTGTACTACATAATAATAGTGATATTAATGAGAAAAAAACAAACAAACAAACAAAAATGGTGAATTGGGCTCTGATGAGATCAAACAAAGCACCAGACAAACCCATACTGACAACACTACTATAAGGTACAAATCAGAGGCCTTTATGTTACAGCAGTTTCCAACTTCTTCTTTTAGCATCAGGTCAATTTGTAAGAAGCCTGATCAGCATCTTCTGAATGACAGAAAAGCTTAGAGCCAAAGGACTAGACAGCAGCTGAGTCAGACACCGGCTCATCCAAAGTTCCGCTCACATGCTGTTATGTGACTTCTACATTATGCACAACTGTAACACAACACAGCGTTCAGAGTAATCACTGTGATTGAGCAGAACAGGAGAGGCAGATACTGGTACTTAAAATGTGGTTTCTCTTTTTTTTTGATCCTGCACATAATGCTTTTGTTATCACCTCTTAAATCTGCAGATTTTCTCGATTCAGCAGCTCAGTTAGGCATTATTATTTTTTTTTTTTCACCTTTTTTTTTCTTAAATGGAAACATTGCAGTCACAAACTAACAGGACCATAGTCATAGTTACATAAGATGTGGACATATATACATTTATCTGGGCTGAAAGTCTCTCATTAGACAAATACGCCAATATGCAGTAGATACCAACAGTATATCAGTCAGTTGGTTACGCTACAAAAACATGGAAATGTTTCTGATGGATCAAAATCATGATGGATCGAAACCACATCTCCATCATGTTTGAACAACTGCATGACAACTGTTTTAAAACCGATGTCTTTAATTTCCTAAGAAACATGTAGCGCCATTACTGCACATAATATCGCATACACGGTGAAATCTCAAAGCCAGAAACTGGAGCTTTAATGTTTGGCAATTGCACATTGTTTGAAAATTGCATTCATGGAGGACTTTTGTAGCATCTGACACTCCCAAACCTTTTAAAACCTCAAGTGTGTGATGTCGATGTGGGCGTATCCTGCAATCATCTTTTAGGACATTACCTCATAATGAGGTAATGTACATTGGTAAAGAAACTTGAATGGTGTTGCAACTACTTGAACTGTTAATTTCGAAGCACCTTTAACACGAAGGACATTGAAAGAATTTCATAAGGGCTTACTGGATTTGCATCAGATTTGAGATGGATATCAAGCAGACAAACGCCTCCAGCTGCCTGACAGACAATGTCCGGGTAATAAATCCTGTCCCCCGACAGATGTGAGAAGCATGTTTCTTCACAATCCGTGGGACTTAAGCACACACAGACATTTTTTTTAAAAAAGACCATTAATTTTAAACAGGGTGCATTGCAGCTGCTAATGATCAGCCTTTTATAATGACCCTAAAATTGCAAATTCATAATTGCTATCTACTGATCTTTTAAGAGCGAGAAAGTCCTGTGATGACGTTAATTACAGTCATGAGACCGGTCACACGCAGCCATTGCATTACTATCTGACAGTGGGAGTAGTCTTGTTTTTTGTAAGATAAATAACCATGTTATGGTGCAATTACAACAAATGTCAAGCAATATTTCCGGGAATAGAATTATCTGTTTAGGAAATTTGACTGAAATTTCACAAACTACTCCATTAATTCACCATAGACTGTCTAATCCTTATTCTGGAGTAACTGAAGCCAATCCCAGCAGGACAGTTTGCCAGCCCCTCACTGTGATAGGTAGAGAGACAAACAGCCAATCACAGTCACAGTCAAGCCCATGTTTACTTTGAGTGTCCAATTAATACCTAATCCCAACTGTGCATATTTGGACTGTTGGGACAATTAGGACAAAATGCAAACTCTGTAAATAAGGTTGGGCCTAAAACACAGTTAGGATTTCTTGTTCCATGATGACATAATAATAATTAATCATGGAGCTGTATGGATGGATGGATGTTGTTCATCCTAAGTTTTTTGGGGGAAATGTTTCCTGCATTTTACCCATCGCCATAGTGAGGACAGGACAGCCAGCTGAGGCAGAGACAAGTCTGTTACCTTAACCACTAGGCCACCCAAAAATCAAGTCTTGATTAAAATATGTCAACTAGATTGGGTAGGTGAACCAACAACCATTAGGGTCATGACGTTCTTTCCATTTGATCCATGCATCCAGCATTGCATAAATTTGCTGCTCAAAGAAACAGGTCATTGTCTTTAGGAGGGGAAATGAATACTTGACTTAGTGATATTCACGGGTTCCAATGCACCGCATCCAAGAAAAACAATCCACTGCTTCAACAACTTCAATTCACTTAAACTAAACAATATTCTGATTAAAGCATGAGAAGCAATTGCCAAAATCATACTTTTGACATCATCATTAACATTCTGATGATCCAAAGTAAAAACAGATGAACTGCTTTTTCTAGTACACATGCCTCCGATATCTCTGCCAAATCCCCAAAGCTTTTCCCAACGCAAATGAGGTGTGCATTCCTGGCCAGGCATCTAGTGCTGTCAAAGGAATCTGAAATTTCATCCTCTTCAACCCCCTCCTTCTTTCCTCTGCTCCATCTCCAGGCAGGGATGTCCTCTAAAATGTCTACACTCCCCCTGTGTTATGTGCCTCGATACACAGTGTCTGGTGTGTGTGGGTGTGTGTCAAACCTCACAAAAAAAAAAAAAAACTGTTTCCTCACCAGGTTTTTAACAAGTTAAAGCAAGCACAAGGACCCTGAAGTCCAAAACTTTGTTTTGAGACAATGTGTTACAGCTATAATTCCTGTGCAGCAGGAATAAAAACAATATTATGCCAAGCAACAAGAGCTAACTTTTTACATGCATGATTGGGAATTTTTACATATATCGCGCATAGAACCTGTAAGGCATATCAAAAGTGAGGGTATCGCATAACCTTTTACCCATGAATAAACTATGTAAACCTAATTAATAAAATTTATTCATTGACCAGTTTTATTTTATCAAAATACAATAAAATTGGCCCAGTCAGACCATAAAAGCTAGAATGCTTGATTAATAACATGTGACAAGTCAAATTTTCTAATAATAGTATAGTTTTGCACATATTTCAATGGAAAAGAATAGGAACAGCTATTTGACGCAGCATGGATGAATTTTATGGTTGTTTCAATTCTGTGATGATACAATTGTCACTACAAGTAAATGATCAACTGCACAGAATGGCAAACAAGAAAATGTTCAATGATTTAAATATTAAAATTTTATTAATTTTATTTTCTTTATTGTTGTAAACCTGAATGAAGACATGTTTTTACTCTGTTAGCCGATCAAAACAGTTCTCTTGTGAGGCACATCAATATGAATGAGTTATATCTGCCCACACAGGCATGTGGGCACATCAGCACACACATACAAAAAGAAAATAAAAATCATAAAGGCACACGCACACACCATCCACCGGTGGTGTGTGGAGACAGAGCCTGACCTCAGATTGCTGAGTCATCAGTGCTGCAGCCGCACCAGCGCCGCCACTGCTCCTCATCTGCTCCACTGGAGTTGATGCGTCACACTGAGTGGACTTTTTTTTTTTTTTTTTTCTCCCGTTTGAAAAATGTGGCCCTAATCTGCAGCAAGTTTCTCGCAGCCGTGCACCACATGAAAGACAAGGAGGCCCTCTCTCATTTAGCAACCCTTGAGAAGAACATGCATCAACGGTGCATCAGTATTAAAGTTGACAAGAAGGTAAAGAACAAAAGGGAAAGCTCTTAAACCGGCTGGTGAAAAAAATGCTGAGGTTTGTTTAACCTCAGACATAAATGTGGCTCAACGAAAACGACAGACACATTAGTGCAATTACTGTTTTCCACTGGTGTCGCATTATTTGTGGCTTTCTCAGACTGAGATCATTGTGACCTCATCAGTGCTTCTTCTGGTCTTTGGTATTTTTATCAGATAGATGAAAATCTAAAAAAAAAAGTTAAATAGAGGTAAATACTTTTTTTTTTTTTGCCATGCTGAAAACATTAATTATGTTTCAGGAAGTTATGAGACAAAATCAAGTCCCAGTCCCTTTTATCTGAATGATCAACAGCTGTTCACAAGAAAGACACAGGTGAACATTCACGTAGCAGTGTTTGATGTCGCTGCCAGTAATTCTGTGTTTTTAAACGTCAGGTAAAAGTTTCAGTGAGTTCACTTAAAAAGAAAAAAAAAAATCAAAGTCATTTATCATATCTGAAGTCTTTGACCTTTACAAATAGTGAGAGAAAGAAATTGAAAGAGGGAGAGCAAAACTGGTCCGGCTGGAACTTTATTCAGTATTGTGAAACAGCCCCAGAGCAGAACGCACCTCCACTGAAAGGTTTACAAGGCTTTGTCTCGTCAGCAGAAAAGACAAACCCCCTCCCTCGCTACCTTTACTCTGACACAGATGACTGGGCTTAAACGACATATTTAAAGCTAGCATTTTTGTTCAAAAGGGAGAGTGGAGCTTTATCCACACGCATACATCCAATATACAGTCAAAACAAGGTCTTTGAGGGGTCTGTTGGGACAGAAGAATGTGCTTTGTCTGGGAGTTAAAACCTTGATGATGCTCCTGAATGTGAGGAAGCCTTGTCTGATAGCAGTGGTGGCATTGGGTTTGACCCAGCTACAGCCTCCATTGTTTGAATATCATTTCAAAATAACACAGAAGAGCAGCGGAAGAAAGTTAGACTGAAAGATGAAACTGACTCTTATCTGAAGAAATGCTCGTGACCTTAGCTGACAGGCGTCTCCTTTTAATGGATCAAATTACTTTTAGATGTACGGGAAACTGCATTTCTGATCCGTGAGGCTCGGTGATAAATGGCTGATAAGACAGTCAATAGCCACTTGAAAAAAGCCGTGAGGATGTTATGCATAATAGCAAGGAGGCAGCGGGTTCATAGAAGGTGTGACGATGGCTACACGACCTATGCTGCTGAACTAGTTCCAGTTCAAAAATTGGCAAATCCTAAAAACTGAACAACTTCCGACCATTGACAGTCAAGTAACAACTGGTGATGGCTGGAGTGGCCTTAGTTGTTACATCCCCAGGATGCCATCCTCTACCTCCAGCACCAAAACAAACTTACACATAAACAGTGAGAAGAATTCTCTTCTTGGATTTTTCCAGTTACTTTAACACAATTCAGCCAGTTGCACTCCACCACAAACTGACACAATTGCAAGAAGACCCCTTTCTTGATGCCTTGATTTCCAGATTCTTCAGAGACAGACCACAGTACGTCAGCCTGAATGACATCACTCCTGACACTGGTCCGGTCAGTGTCAGTGTTCTTTTCTTCTTTGCCATTTCTAATGGCAAAGAGGCAAAAGATGCTGTTCACACTCCTGGTTCATCTCACTGGTTGATAACAGCATAAACTCCCATTGTTTCTTAAGAGAAGTCCACAAGTAAAATCTGTGAAAATCACTAAGACTTTTTCCTCCTAAAAAGCAGGCCATCTACATTCTCAACATCATCTATGAGCAACAGGTCATTACTAAAGATAAAGATACTAAACACAGTACTTGGTGTGAATAATATGTTCATTATAATGGCAGTGGGTGGAAAAAGGTGACCAAGAAGCAAAACAAAGACAAATTTCTAACTTATTTAGAAGATATCACAAAATAAACCCATTATTCTTTCAATTGGGAATGTATCATGACCATGGTTTTGGTTTATATTCTAGCAGTAACTGGTAATTTTAAAATCTTAGTGGTTCTAGAGTTAAAAATCCTGCAGAGCTGATGCTTAGATAACTGCTCCTCACTAAACTTGACACCAGAACGTTGTGTTTTAGTGAGTTAAAGCCCAAAGTTCTGGTAACAGCATTCTGCAAAAAACCTGCATTGGTTTTCATAACCTAACAAACAATAACACTTACGATTGTAGCTTGGCTGATATAACAAGAATACCTTACTTACCTGTTCAACCAATTTAACAAGTTACATGTCAATAAAGGTTCTCAGTCATCCAGGTCATGTTTGACATGGTCATTGTCGTTCAATGAACGGCAAGGTTATGTCAATTTCAATCATATCTTCCTATTGACAAAGATCACAATATAATTTTGTTATAAGATGACTAGTTTGCAGGAATGTAGTGGAGACAATTTTGGTGGTACGGCACAGACTGGGTTTAAGACATGCCTATTTTGGAGGGCACCACGGGCAAGGCCAAACTAGTTTGGAGGGAGGGATTGGTTGGGATGCCTTCGGAATTCCCCAAGTGGGATTAGTGTCTGGTAACTACCTAGTCTGGCTCTCTCAAAAGCTCACCACCAAATAAGGCATATTAATTTTTTTTATTATTATTCAACATTTGTGTGCTTTCAATAAAAAACACCAAGATCAGACGTGGTGGCTTACTTGGCTTCATGAAACTGTCTGCATAAAACCAGCAGTTACTAAAATATACTACTGACATCACTACATCTTCAGCACCAGTGTTTCCATACACTCCTTAAGGACAATGAAACTAATGGACAAATATGAGGTAATTGAAGGTCTCAAAATCTTTCTAGAAATCAGTTCGGTCCAATCTGAGATGGAAATGGCAAAACTTGCAGAGTAGCGTATACTCACCTATGAACCAGTTGAATGTATTCACACACCACTGGTGACTAAAAACAAACTAGGCTGTTTGTCTTTGACTGTCGAGCAACTTGACGTTGAAGAATTGCACCTTCATGCATTCAGTCACCGGCAAAATTTCCAAACACAGCTGTTGCAGGTTGGAAAACGTGTTTTCCTGTACTGTGCAAGCTCCAATGTGTAGTATAAATATGAAGTATTCATCTCAGAATGCTTGAGGAAGAAGGAGAAAAAAAAAAAAAAAAAACAAGACTCCGCTTTGTTCCAGCCCTAGATTTTGTTTTTAAAAAGTTGCTGCCAGATTCAGACGACAAGCCTGGCATCTCGAAACCTGATATCATCTAGAACAGCAGGGGAACCCTTGAGATTATTTGTGTACAATACTGCCTGGGACGCTATTACACCTGAGATGGCGATAAGGCATTTGCTTTTTGTGCCTGACAAACAACAACAAAAAAAGCTCAGTTTGGTTTGATGTCTGTAAAGGTAAGAGTCTGAGGACCTGAGGCACCAACGGCATTCTTCAAGAGGAAGAGAGTTGAAGCCGATGTGACAGTCTGTGCAAGAAACACCTTGAATATCCAGTGTGACAGAGCAGAGCTGAAGTCAGAAGTCTCTGCTGGGCATGCTCTCCCTGCGATAAACCTGCCTTTTATCTGCCAGGGTCAAACTGCGGTACAAGCTCTATGATTACCAGCAGATGACAAGAAGAGAGTGCACTTCCTTGGGAACAGATGCGGTGTGAGCTGTTAACTCTGGTGAGCGTTTAAAAAATGATTTACCTTCCTGAACGTTTGACCTACTTCTCTTCCTCCACCAGTGTGCGATGTTGAGATGGTGCAATAAGCGTCACCAGATGGCCAGACAAGAAACGTGAGTGTGTGCGAGTGTGTGTTCAGTGTTGCATTCCAGCCTTGTGTTGCACAGCCGGCTGGGCCTCTGCTGTAAAGGCGGGCCCTGCAAAGCAACCCATATATACACAGGCTCACGTGGAGCTCCTTTTTAAAGCCTGGCCCTACAATAACAGCCAGACGCGATCATGTTACATGCCTGGGCAGAGGCAGTGGAAGTCGGCGAGTTCAACTGTACGACATTTTTCACATCATCGCAGTGCAGGGATGGTCACTCAGGTCAGCCTGTAAGTCAGTCAACCAGTGAGTCAGTCACACTTCGGAGCTCCTTACTTATGACTCTAAGGCCACCTGAGATCGATTGCAGCTTAAAAATATCTGACCTTCACATGATCAGACGGCAAGCTGGGGAGAGTCCCACCCAGCATGCCACACAGGGGGGGAAAACCAACAAAACCATGACATCAAATAAGTGGAGAGGCTGCTGAGGCGGAGCTACGTGCTGAGTGTGAGCAGCAGTAAAAACAATAAAGAATGGGGAGGGAGGAAGGGTCAGGAGGTGGAGAGGCAAGAAAGGGGGGAGGGGCCGGCTTTGCATTTTACATTTCCATCCCAAAATTCAGCCATACCTACTCATGACAGCAAGGCCACATGCAAACACACACACAAAAAAAACATACATAGTAGGATATAAGGATGGGTATATTAGAGTTTTCACTGAAATAAATACAAAAAATGTACTTATTCATGACAATACATATTTTATATATATTTTTTTTTATGGGGATAGTGGTGAAACGTTGAAGTGATAACACTTTGTTCTCTCAGTAACCAAAAGTAAACTTACTAAAGATGCAAATTTGGATGCAAATCTGGAAAACAGCCTACAAATGGTGACACTGTTGCTTGATAACATGATTGCCTCATCATTTTCCTGTCATAACAACTGGCAACAAATGAATGAAGTTCAACAGCATGTGCAAGTGTGATAAACACAGGGGGGCAGTATTTTGGCACAGAGACTGACAAAGGTGCGTTTGCGTTCATCCTCACCTCTTGAACGCCTCCGTGGGGTTCCTCTCGCACTCTCCGGGCTGCAAGGTGCTCTGCACAGCCGGGTCCCGTAACTTCTCCTCGTACCCCGGCACCAACTCACTGCGGCAGATCTGACCCACCAGGCTGCGGATAAACCCACTGACACACAAGGTGTCAGAGTCGTCCGCACGGCAGAAGTGGAACGCCAAGCTTTGCTGGTTCAGACCCCGGTGAGTTCCATGTGCAGATGTGGGCCACAACAACTCTGTGCACAGAGCAGTTTTCCCACTTCCTGGTCCTCCCACCAGCAACACCCCCCAGGAGCTGCCTGACTTAGTGGATCCGGCTGTGAGGGTACCGGGAGTGGACGCACCCCCGCTGGGTGCCAGCGGTTGCTGCTTGTTGTGAGTGCCGGTCACTCCACTCAGGTTGTTTGTTTTCTCCTGGAGGCAATGCTGGATCTTGTGGAAGACCCACTCCCGGCAGTAAAAACGCTTCCCCTGCAGCAAACTGGTTTGGGCCATTTTGATCTTGCACTGCGGTTCCGCCTAATCCTCCACTTCATAGGGGTCCTTGCCTTCCTTCCTTCCCTCACATTTTCACCTCAACACTAAGAGCTTTCTTCAAATTCCAAAATCCATTTTGCTTGGGTAAAAGCAGGGTGCACTTCAGTTTTTTTTTTTTTTTTTTTTTTTTTGTAGGTGCTGAAGAATTTTTTTTTTTTTATGTAGGTGCTGAAGAACTGGAGTGAATGAGGAGGGAAAAGAACCAGCACAGCTGTGGATGGCTGAAAAAGCAGTGCTTCAGAATATCTAGGTCAAAATTTGAAAAAAATAAATAAAGGAGAATCAAAATTGATTCTCAAGACCTAGATTTTCCACCAACTTTTTCCAAAGCTTTCCCACTGGCTGAACTGAGTGCTCCTTGTTATTATGAGCATGCTGTTTTAGCATGGCGCAGGGCATGGCAGGGCACCCGGCTCTGGAGTGCAGTTACTGGCAAACTGCAGCCACCACCGCTGGATACAATTAGCCATGGGAGTTGATGGTATAGTCCCGCTGTTGCATTTCAGATGTTACAGGGATGACCGGAGCGTGTTTCCATTACATTAGCATGAAGAGCGGTCACCAGTGCAGAGTCATTTTCTCCAATAACACAAGAACGACTGGCTCTCACCCTGGAAAATACAAGACAGATGACAAAAGGTCAAACCAGGATAAAACATACGGTAACCATGAAATGGAGGGAAATGCAAATAAACATACTGAGTCTTGCAGATCACTATGCGTAACTGTACTGCATATTATACTTTTTTTTTTTTTTTTTTTTAACAGCAAAGACTTGTCAGTGGACAAGTGCTTCTTATGCGTTAATCCTCCACAAAACCACATCACAGCGTGTCTCCCTGCAACTAAATTCTTGGCAGGGGTTCGTCCAGTTTCTCTGGTCTTTCCACTGATCCCCCCACTCCTTCCTTCCTATGTGGCTTTAAATCCCCAACAGTACACATCCGTCCTGAACTACAGTGGTACTAAATTGTGCGAGACACTCTTTCCTACGCTCATACAGGGGTACTCAGGCGGGTAACCGCTCTGAAAATGGGTATTACACCTTGCTGAAATTGAAGTACAATGCCTGAAAGTGGCACTAAGATTTATATACAGTATATATAAAGGGAAAGTAATATACTGTTTATGTTAATTGTCCCATCACTTGATTATTTGCACTGGATAACATACAAATGTGCCTCATCAGCTAAGAAAACACACACAGAAACAGACTTTCACACAGACACACACCCCAAAGACACACACAAACAGTCTTACTGGTTACTTTGTATCACCGCCAAACAACGAGAGGAATCACACAGGCGGCCGTATAACCTCCAACACACGCTCCACATAAATTTTTGCAGAAACAATATTTTTATATGCATGCAAACCCAGATAACAACCAGTTGACGAACTGCATCGACCCCTTCAGGGCCAACGAAAACCACTTTGTCCCAGTGGACTATGAAGGCAGCACAGGTCTTTTGTATGACCACACAAACCTCACCCATTTAGGGTGGGATACGAGCTTCACCTATGTAACGTAGGGGGCTTTAAAGCCGCACACGGCAGCACAACACCGGCCACAACAGTTGCTGGTTTTGTGAAAGACCAGAAAAAGGACGATAAACGCAGCCCGGTTTCTAGAATGAAAAACTGTTGCCTGAAACTTCAACAGCAGAGTCGACTGTTGCACTGTTTTGACTCGCTGTGCAGTTTTTCAAATGTCTCGCAGCCACAAACGGGTTTTCCTCTCACCTCCTCCTTTTTGCCGATTCCTTCTGCCGTTTTTTTAGGACGAGGAATGGTCGGTGTGGATGTGTCTGTTCCTCGGAGCTGACTCTGCTCCTTCTAGTCCATATGTTTAAATGTCTCCCGGTAACCGCCTCCTCCTCCGGTGCAATTTCAAAGTCCAAACGGTTGAATTCGTGCCGCTTTTGCGTCTTTTCTTTTTCAGTCGTTGGCTCTCCTTTTTCCGTCGCTGCGCTTCGGCTCCTCCTGCTGCCCGACACAGCTCCTCTGTGTGCCGACTGACTCCTTTTCCCTCCGCCTCCAAACACTCTGCATTTCTCGCCACTGCATGCAGAGAGAGAGCTGATACACAAGGGCCGGAGGGGGCTGCAAGGTCTTCTGGGAAATGGAGTTTTAGCCTTTTGTTGCCATTGTTAAAAACCGTAGAGTAGACAGTCTGTGTCAAGTTGATGTATGGAAATATCAGTTAGAAAATGCACACAGACTTAAATTTACCGTACGAAAACAAAAATACAAAGAAGTTAAAATTACATATTATGAAAGAAACATTGATAAAAAAATGATTCACAAAAATAAAATCATAATTATTGCATTATTGTACAGGCATTAAAATAAGAAAATGTTTTATTTTGATGTTATAAAATTTGCAGTCTAATAGTCATCATTTTACTATCAGTATAATAATAATATTATACTGATAGTAATAATATATATAATATATACATGTTGTTATCCATTCATGCAACATTATTTTATGAGATAACTATAACTATGATAACATTCATAGTCATTTACAGTATAGAAAATACTGTCTTACAAAAAAAGAGCCAGTACCTCAGGTTATCTTATATAAAAAGACATTTTCAGAACAGTCTGGACCAAAAAATGCACTCAGTTGTGCATGAACCTTAAATCTGTTTAAACAGTAGCCTGTTCGATACATTAGTCTTCTGAAAATGCTGCTGAGCTTTCAAAGCAAAATCAAATGAAAAAAATTACATTTTATTTTAAATTGAATGAGTGTTTTATGCCTCTATCTCAGGTCTGCAATGTGATTCACATGTCTGATCTACTAAAACCTTCCTCCTGCTGAGATTGCTATTAATAAAATACTTTTGGAGGAATGAAGATATGGGGAGCAGTCATCGTATTCTACTACACAGACTTGACGTACGTTCTGCAACATTATCTACCTTATACCTTCCACCATTTTATACATAAACATGGAAATGTAAAGTCAGGAGAATTAATGAACCTATAGTATTATATCTGAAAGGAATTCCAGATTGCAGTGGTGGCCTAGCAGTTAAGGAGGCTTTTGGGTCAAATACACCAGTTGCCAGGTTGCCACAGAACATAGCACCGTCCCGACCTTCTTCTTCTTTTCCTTTCGGCTTATCCCATTTTTCAGGGGTTGCCACAGCGAGTCAATAACCTCCATCTCACCCTGTCCTGCG
>JAFBJS010003006.1:40133-74474 GCA_016785265.1 Paraplagusia blochii
GTCTCACCACTGTCCTGTAAACCTTTCCCTTCACCTTAGCTGACACCCTTCTATCACAGATCACCCCAGAGACCTTTCTCCAATTATTCCATCCTGCCTGTATTCTATTCTTCACACCGTCCCGACCTAAGTGTGTAAAAACATTTTTTATTTTTTTGAGTAACACCATAACTGTACGGAGTGTGGGATTTTATTTTGAAGCCTGTGAATACAGTTGGCTTCATATAAGATGCTTTGTGTTAACTTTTTTCACATACTATTCTTTTCAGACAAGAGATCAGAGCTGGAGCACTACTGCACCAAAACAGCAGGTGTCTTGGCAGCAGATATTTATTTCTCCCATAACAGCCACTTTAAAATGAAATGTTACAAGTTGCCGCAGAAGTTTGATGATTTTCAAAGCAATCCTTCTGTCTGGTGCAGCCTCCTGCACGGAAGAGGCACACGAGGCCGTCAGGTAGACGGTCTAGCAGGAGAGGAGTTTGTTGATCTCACAACAAATGCATCACTCTCTGAGGAATTGCTTTTGCTCCGAGCCGCTGTGTTGCCTTCAGACAGTTGACACTGTGTTAGCAGCTGATAGTGTCTGCGCTCACATGAAGATAATTTAGTGTTGTCAACAGTGCCATACAGCAGACACCTACACCTGAGAGGGATTGGTTCACATACAGCCGAGATGCGTCCATGATTTATTACTCTGCACAGACTTTGCCAAAATAAGTAACAAAGCACATGAAGCTTAAAAAACCTTAACATTTGTCCAACTCCGTAGGTGGCTTTTGTTCGGTTGAATAAAATATCCTCATAATTTGTATTAGAAATATTTAAACTAAAGTCCTTACTTTTTTTTTATTTTAGTAAAACTGTCCGTGGAGAACACAGGTGTCCACAAATTGACTGTACCACTGGAAGTTTTCCTGGAACTCAAATTTGGCCAAAGTTTCCTTGTCAAGTTTCTGGAAAATCTTAGAATGTCAGAAATGTTTCTGCTTTCCCAGACATCTCCTGATGCATTTTCAGGCAGAAAAATGGCTTTTGGCTGCTCCCATTAGCCGAGGTCTCCACAGTGGAGAATGTGCATATGTGACTTGGCAAAAGTTTTGTGTTCTTAGTGTCTTGTCTTATAAATGCATGAGTTCCAATCCTTGTTAAAGGATCAGGATCCAATTTTCCAAACTATTGACAAAGTTTGTTCAAAGGTTTTGTGCAACCAGATTTAAAGGCAGGTCAATGGAAAACCACCTAAAATATACTTTGGAAAGTTTATAAAATAAGTTTAAAACAGCAACGGTGAGTCATCCTTATCCTAAAAAAAACATTACCGTATTTCTTCACATCCTGCTGCCAATCTAACAATGGAAGTAATAAAAGTCACTGTAAAATATCACAGCCGGGACTTGGAGCCCTTCTTTATTTCCTAGCGGATGCCGTTGCCTCCTTGTCTCCCTGCAGAGTGGGAGTGCAGAGGTGTCCCCCGTGGATGCACCGAGGAGATAAACAAATCCATATATTGAGCCACTCTCCTAAATAATCACAAACCCACAGGCCGACCTTACATGATGCATGATGACGAGCGAATGCCCACCACCAGGAGAGATTGATTTAGAGCACGATGAACTTTCCAGGTCTCTGGTTCATTCTTTACTCCAGGTAATTGGGGGGCTGCATCGACTAAAATCAACAACCGCAAATGACAATTTTGAGCTATTATACACTCCAAATTGGAAGTTATTTAATTATACAATTACATTATTGATTTTCTGTCCAGATTGATATTCTAAATCGGAACCAGTTGACTAATGTTTCAAGCAAAGAGCAGTATCCACACCCGTTAAAAGGGTGTTTAGGCATAAAGCAATATTTCTAAAGCAGACATTTTTTTTTTTTCCCCTCCCGTCCCAAAATGATTATTGACCTCATGTTTCTTTCACTGCGCAAAACAAATTGATCCTTATTAAGGTTTCTGTCTTCAAAGACGCTGTGGGAGGTTTGAAGTATTTTCAATCCTTGGCCAGTCGTTAGTATTCATTGAGGATTTCACCATCACCTCAAACCTCAGAGATAACATACAATCAATAACAATAAATATCACGAACATCAAACATAAGAATGTGTTTGTGCCTGTTGTGAAGTCATAGTAACTATAGCAAATGTGTGGACAGAAACAACAGTCAAGAGATGAAGCGAATTCGAGTTGCATTTACAAAAAAATACAGTATCTGGAGAGGATTTTAGGAATGGGAGTGGTGTTTGGTTAAGCCAGCTGCAGGCAGGACAGTGGCCAGATTACTCCCATTGGAACCTCTTCTGCGGTTAAAGAGACAAAATGATATGATTGTACAATTCAGCCTGCAGGTGAAGCTGAGCCTAAAGGTTTCACACGGCAATGTCAAGATCAAATGTTTAGGGAAAGGAAAACGATGATACATTTAGAGACTGTTGATGAAATCTCTAAAGGACCTTGGCGTGACTCGGGACCTTAATCATATCTTTATTTGGCCCATATGACTGCATTTGTTTTTTTTTTTTGCAACAGTCATCCAAGTTGTCCTCGGATTTTACTATATAGACGAGATAGTCAATCACAATATTTATGAGAGTAGGGATTGGAAGGAAGGGAGGAAAGCAAAGTGTATCACAGTGTCATTGTGATACACATCACTCCACACAATTACACTTCGGACCTTCTGGTTTTTAACCACTAGGCCACGAACCAACCTGAAATGCCCCAACCTGGATTCCTGACCGTCTTTACCTGGCAGAAGGAAACATTTTGATCACAATTAGTCCCAAAATTGGACCATGAGCTGAGATCCACCGACCTGGCAGCTGATGGATTCGAACCTTGAACCCTCCTGGCAATCCGATTTGTAACCACTAGGTCAGCAACATACCTTGAATGTCCCAACCTGGATTCCTGACCCTCTATACCTGGCATAGGGACAAATTTTGATCACAATAGGTCCTAAAATTGGACACTGGAGCTGATCAGATAGATTACAAACTAAAGACAAATAACATGTAAAGGCATCTGTAAAGATTCAAATGTTTTTGCCTTGTTAACGCCATCTATGGGCATACACAGGCATTGCAAAAGGTGGAAAAAATAAAATTATAACAACTACAAAGCAGAATGGCCCCCAGGCCTCAGCATGATTGTACCCTCTCTAGATAGAGAAATACTAAAATTTATTCTAAGCAGGCTCAGTCAGTTCTTTTTGTAAAGTTTTTATGAATAGGATTTTAATTATTACTATTATATAATTATGTAAATTATTATGTTGCCAGTTCAAAGACAGCGCTGCTGAGCAGTTCCTGAAAATCCTCCTAACGGAAGCCAAGCTCACTGTCTCCTCTGATAGATGCTCACTGATTTTGAGTTTTTCCTCCCTGGGATTGATGTGTCGGCTAAAATTCTCATCCATGCCAGTTTGCCAATCACAAAAATCCGCACACAAAAAAAAGAGAGCAGTTTGTTTTGTCTTGACGAACATCACAACCAGTCCGAATTATAATCCCCTAAAGACCAACATGAGTTGCCATAATTACCCCGTCTTTTTTTTTTTCTTCCAGTATTCATAAATTCTCTCCACCTTGTCACTTTGAGTCTGATGACGCACTTCTGGGCAAAGAAGAGTGGCTTTGCTTCTTCCCCCATTTCCCTCTTTTAATTAAAGTTATAAATTATGCCTGAGCTTTTGTCACTCCAGCAAATAAAACGTTCAAAGTCCATGAATCCAGTCAATAACAAACCAGGCACGACACAGGATTTAAATAAGCGTACGCACGAATGCCAAGGTGCATTTATATATAAAAAAAAAAAATGATACATGGGTTTGTCCTCACGTTCCATTTGAATTTGATTTAGACTAGAGACAATGAAAGCACCTTTAAAATTCAGCAAACGCTTCGGGAAAATGTCCGCTCTCGTGTACGTGGTGTCATATTTATGGGAACAACTTCTACACAAAGAGGAGAGAGAGACAGAGGGAGAGAGAGAGAATCGATATTCTACCGACTAGAATGATAATGCCGGATAAGTAATGAACAATGCGGATGCTGACTGTGATCACTCATGCAACAGCACTTCACTCAGCTTCTGAATAGACGCTGAGTAAAATATAATTGGCAATCAAGGCGCCCGACGCTACCGGCCTGTAAGGGCTAATTTACAATCACAGGATGGGGCAAGAAGATGCGATTGTGTATGTCTGTGTGTGCACACAAGGATATACATGTATCTGAGTCGCAAAGTGTAGAAATTTTTCTGGTACATTATTATGTTCCCCCATTGATGTGATGATAAGTTGAAAAAAAATGATTAAAGCTGCACAGAACTGATTAGATGAAAAGACAAGTTGTAAAAATAACATTTTGTAAATATAGTGTACCCCGGTTACATATTGATGTCCAAATTAGTACGTTTTTCTTTTTTTTTTTTTTAAACGGTTAAATGGTGAAACCAATTTTCTGAAATCAAATACTGTTAAAGTGATACTTACCTGATTTATCTGATGATATTTACTTTGTAAGATACTTCATGGTGCATTAATTCTAGTCCCTATATTTTGCTTTTTAATCTCACCTCTGACATCATATATTGTGGCAGTATTGGGCCAGTGGCTAAGGAACCGTACTGGGTTCTAGAGGGTTCTAGGTTTCGAACCACCAGCAGCCAGGTTACGTATCACTAAAGTGCACTCACTGCTCCCTGGTCACTCAAAGTTGCCCATTGTTCACTTTGGTGATGGGTTCAATGCAGTGGTGACATTTTGTTGTGTGCAGTGGTGTGAATCACAATTTCACAATGACGACAAGTTTGCTTTCCTTCCTTAATCCACTCAAAGAATGACAGTTTGATTAAATGTAAATAATAATTAATAAATAAACCCTTACGTTTTCAACATTTGGAAGTTTTTTTTTTTTTTCCCCCACATGTTAATAATTCAGTTTATCTTATTAGGCACTGAAATGTGTAATTTCTTGCTAATCTATGACATTAAATTGGACATCAGTAATATCAGGTTACAAAACAACAATAGCAGCCATGTTAATGAGCTAAAACAAAATCTCAGATGAAATTGTGCCGTTTCAAACATGTTGTAAGTTATTTCAAGGTTGAAACCATCTCCCCCTGTTCTCTGTATCTTCTCCTCTGACTTCTCAACTACCTTCCATGTCCTCCCTCACTGCATCCATCAATATCCTCTTTGTCTCCTACCTGGTAGCTCCATCTCTAGGATCATTCTTCAACCAATGTATCCACTGTCCCTCATCTGAATATGTCCAAAACATCTCAGTCTGGCTATCAATCAAATTTTTTGTTGTCACTATAATGACCTTATTCCTGATCCTGTCCATCCTTGTCTCTCCTAAAGAGAACCTCAGCATCTTTAACTCCTCCACCTCCAGCTCTGCCTCCTGTCTTCTATTCCTATTGTCTCTAATCCATCCATAAAGGGTGGTCTCACCACTGTCCTGTAAACCTTTCCCTTCACCTTAGCTGACTCTCTTCTATCACAGTTCACACAGATGCTCAGTATCTAAACTCCTCCACCTTCTCCACCCTCTTTTTATAACCTCACCAATCCACTGGTCTCCCTCTCATTAACACAAACCATTAAATACATTTTAATTATTATGATTATATTTATTTATATATATATATATTATTTCTGTCACTGTCCTTCACAAAAATACATCTATCACATATTTAATTATCATTTTTATTAATGATACAAACAAAACTAAGAAAACACTTTGTTAAACTGACATTTAATCCATACCAACAAGTTATTTAATACATTTATTTTCTTGTGGTTTTAATTAGTAAAAGTGCATCTTAAAATTTAAAAAGTTAAACTCTATTGCTCTAATGCACTGTCATTTCTTTCCTAAATGGCTCCATAAAAACATGAATCCTTCCGTCTATGTTTTGTCTATCAGTTTTTTACAAGCTCTGTGACGGCGGCACGACCCACAGGCCCTGCGGAGTAAATAGAGATTTAAAATTTTTCCCCACCCGTCACATCCAACATGTCTTCCCTGCTCCGTATCCTCAGGCCGGTACACAAACAGTTGACGGGCAGACTGCATGATGCAGATGAGTGACCCTGGGAGAATGACGGAGCACAGTTGGCAGATTCAAGGCACTCCTCAAGGCTGCCGGGCAGCCCAGTGTCGGAAAGCTCGGAATGATGTTGTGTATCAGTGCACAGCTCTTCCCAGATCAGAGCCATCTGTGATGAAGGTGTCAGGAATTTTGGGGTATTTATTCCAGGGGGAGAAAAAAAAAACATAGGATGTCTGCTAAATAGATGGGAACAAATTACAGTGTCATGTTTCCTGAAAGACAGTTTGAGTCTTTTCCAATTAGCTCCCGCACCGCTAAGTAAATGACAAATTACGCTGAGGGAACATACGTCTCAAACTCATCAATCTTAAGATGACGCCCTAAATTTTTTAATTATATTAAATGACATTTGCTGTGATTTGTTGTCTCACTCTGAGTCGAATGCAGCATATGATGAATTTTGTCGTGAATGTTTTTCTAAAAAGCAACGTCAATAATAATTTGAAGCCCAGCCTCCTCAGCAGGATGACACTCACTAATTTATTTTTTTCACTAATTACATCCACATACTCCTCAGGTGACTGACGTGTCAGTTTTATGGATTTTTACTTGATTGTTTGTTATATGATTCCATAAAAAAACAGGTAAAATAACTGATTGGTTATGAGTCTAGGGCAGAGGTGGGCAAACTTTTTGACTTGGGGGCCACAATGGGTCCCAGAATTGGACTTGGGGACCGAGTCAAGACCAGAAAAATGGAGTGTTTGTTGAACTAAGGTAAATGCAGTGTTAAAACCTACGATTGCGAACTTCTGTTAGCTTTTTTGACATCTCTCACGGAAATGCAGGAATTGCAGGTAGACGACACTAGTATAATGATAATACAAATCAATTATTTGATTCGTGCAAGGCATTAAAACACTCAACGTGCCACATCTGGCCCCCGGGCCTTAGTTTGCCCATGTCTGGTTTAGTGTCTAAATTGAAGATTACCTGAGAAGAAAAGGTTTCTCAGTTGCATTTTTGGTAGAATTCACTCGTACTTTTGGTTTTCCATAGTTCTGTTCTGTCCACAATGTACAAGCTGAGTCCATGTCTAGATCATGACATTACATGACATGACAATTGTGATTTTGAAGGAAGGAAAGGAAACTCTTTGTCATTTTGTCATTGTGATCCACACCACTGCACAAAACAAAATGTGACCTGCAGTTAACCCATCACCAAAGTGAGCAATGATCAGCTTTGAGTGCCCAGGAACCAGTGGGTGGGGACTGTGCCATGCTCAGATCGCCTCCAACAGCTGGTGGATTCGAACCTGGAACCCTGTGGACCCTCCAGTTCCTTAACCACCACTTCCCCCTTAAAGATATATTCGTAAAACCTAAAATTTTTGTTTCTTTTTTCCTCCAGTTTTAGACTGGTAGCCCCGAAGCTGTAGTGTTCTTTAGAAATGATTATTGTTTATCCCAGCTACACGTCAATGTTTTTAATGGCTGACTTGCAATAAAAGCCACAGCTGAATGACATTCAGAGTCCTACATTCCTTCCGTTTTAGCTGTTTTTGGTCGGAATCCATTCCAGAAAGAATTTTTAATCATTTCACTGACATTGCCTTCTATTTGGAACTTTCTATGTTTGGTCCGTAAGACTTAAGACTTTCAATGTGAATAGATTCCAAAAAAGAGAAATTAAAGTAGTTTTTTTTTTTTTTATCTGAAGCCTGATGGGCATTTCTGATCATAAAAATTCCTGGTCAATGATGATAATAGTGCAGCTTTGTTAAAATTGGCTACACAAAACTAATGTGGATTTAAAGGGAGATTGCATTATTAAATGTATAAATAGATAAATTAACCCTGTTTTCTTGCTTCAGATCCAGAATATAACTGTTGACATCTTTGCAGCTGACTGGTCTGGACAGATCCAGCATCTGGCATCTTCAGGTGATAATGAGACTAATTGAATTCAAACTGGGCAGCGCTGATTGGAAGTGGAGTGATGAATAGAGGAGACAGAATACATTTCCTCCTGTTAAAAAATGCACTTTCCAACAGGTGTCAACACTTTAATTTTTAGTGACTTTTCCTTCAACATTTGCCTGCAGATCATTCAAGCACAAAGGTTTCATCAGCTTTACACTGTCAACACAGGTCCTGAACTCGTGTCCCTTTGTCTAGGAAGTGGTATTTGCTCCTTTGCTCTGGGCTTGTCCAACCCAGCAGACTGGAACTAACAACAGCTTTCTGAAATATTTATGTCTCAGGGGAGTGCGTGTATGTGTGTGTGTGTGTGTGTGTGTGTGTGTGTGTGTGTGTGTGTAGGCACAACGTGACACCCACTACATTAAAACAAAGGTTCTTCCCTGTGTGTGGGTGTGTGTAAGGCCTTTGTCTTTTATGTCAATAAGGTTGTTGTGTCTCTGTGGAGGTCATTTTTAGAAAGTCTTAATGTTCTAGACTTTCTGGCTGAAACACTGAGATTTATAAATCTCACAGACAGTGAACAAATAAGCTACGTACAGCTGAAAAGAGATGTAAGATCTCTTATATCTAAGATCTCTAAAGATATATATATATCTATATCTATATATACATATATAAATATAGATATATACATACACATACATATATATGTGTGTGTGTTTTATTAGTCTCCTAAACATAAAATTCAGTTTCTGTTGATTAATTTGGTTGGAATTTTATTCTGACAAAACTGTGTTATTATAGATGATCCTGTACCTATATATATATACTTCCATATACTTCCGTATTGGAAACATTGGGCTGATTTTTCTCAGGTATAAAAAAATTTAATAATAGGACAATAGGAACTGTATTCCAGTTATGAGATGCTTCTGGGAAAATCAAATCACCAATTATTTTTACGGAATTAACAGTTTCATGCAGTGATGCTGAGTTAGTTCGTTAATATATATTTTTTCCCATATTCTTTTTTCATTCTGCAGAAAATCTGCAAATGAATCAAGTTTCCAACTAAAATAATATAAAAATCTGTGCTCTGTGTTTCTCTCCAGAACATTTAAGTCCTGTTTCAGTATCAACGGCGCTTGACATTACACCTTCTCATCTTTGTGAGACATAATTACACCACAACCATCACTAAAAAAAAAAAAAAAAACAAGAAAGAAAAGAAATCGATTGTTGATGGGTTTCAAAGTAGACCTGAAGGTCAACCACTCTGAAGTTTCTGCCAGACAGAAGTGATTTAGGATTATCTACGGAGAGTGGACGAGCATTCAGCTGCTGCGACAGTGATGCTTTTAGTAGTCATATACTCACAAAAAATGTTGAGACTTTGGTTTTATATCATTTCTTGGAGAAATATTAACAAATCCAAGAGGAAACCCAACAAATAAAAGTCAAAATTCTTCGTAACAGAAATGTGTAAGTCATCCAAGCACTCACCACCCTGATGATGAGATTTGAGTCTTTCAGAGTTTAAGAGGGTGTTAAATGTAACAGTTAGAGCTTTACATTTTAGTCTTGAAAAATACCCAGCTTTCTGCACCACGTTCTGACTCAGATCAAAAATAAACCTCTTAAATAATTAAATACAAAGAAAATGGGAGAAACAGTTAGAAACCAGAGATGTGGGGACGTTCAGCTCACGACTCAGTAACCGCAAATATTCAGCGGCGTTAATGGTATGTAATTAAAAGTATTTTTGTACGGTCATTAGTTTATTTTAAAAAACGGGGGAAAAAAGAGAGAGTCTTGTCAGGTTTGGTGTCCAAGACAATGGATAAAGGAAAAAAAAAATGGACTGAAGACAAATTAAACAGTGGAGCGGTGTGTTTAAATAATCCATGGTTCTATTTTCCATTATTTGAAAAAGGAATGACTCAGAGGTTACCCCAGTTCTGGTTAGTTTGTGTGTAATTACGAACAGATAGAGAATGTAGAATAAAATACTTTTTTCAAAAAATAGGGAAACTGAGACTAAAATTGTCTCCTGACTCTGGGAAAACACAATCATTTGGTTTCCTGTTTATGTTTGCTGACCTTCACTCTCCATCTCCATCTCTCCCTCTAACATGCTGAAGTGCTTTTATGACCTGGGTTGTATTAGGGACACACACACACACACACAGACACACACTCACAGAGTTAGTGGTAGCTGTAAAGTCAATTAGAGCCAGGTTTCCCTTCCCTTCTGTTAGATGTAATGCATAGAGACATGTCATGAATTCCCCAGCATCTGCATCAGAGAGTGTTAGTGCATTAGTCATTTATAACCAGGACTGTATGGGGGGTTGGAAGTGCC
Organism: Paraplagusia blochii; assembly: GCA_016785265.1. Lineage (NCBI taxonomy): Eukaryota > Metazoa > Chordata > Actinopteri > Pleuronectiformes > Cynoglossidae > Paraplagusia > Paraplagusia blochii. The sequence continues at coordinate 50,494 of JAFBJS010003006.1, forward strand.
CCTCTGTAACTGAATGACTCACAGATGAAACTGTGAATCAACTTGGGCAAAAATAAACAAAGTTAAAAAAAAAAAAAATGTTGGTAATTAGGAGTGTAAAAACCAGGGTTCCCAGGTCGCCACTGAGGCCCCGCACCAACCCACATAACCTCCAGTGGGCTCACAGTATGGTGCACTGATTGAATGAATACTCAACACCTGCTGATAGTTATGATGCGGTGCAATGTGATATGGGTCGAGGTGTTGAGACTGCTGCCCTGGAGACCTGGTAACGGATGCACGAGTGAAGATGTGTCTGTATGTATATACTGTATATATATATATATATATATATATATATATATATATATACAGTTGGCTCACCACCGGCAGGAAGGATGGGATATATGGGAATTAATAAATATTTTTTTTTTTATATCAGAATGCCCCCTTTTTCCCTTTTTTTTTTTTTTTTGTTTTGTGAGCTACTTTTCCAATGACCAGGCTGAAGTGAAGTGATCTACTGAGATTGAAAACTCTAAATATATTTACCTATATAAACTAGATACCTTGTTACCCAGGGGTATATACAGTATGTATGTTATACTGTCTGACTCTATACCTATATTATTCTCACTTTACCCCAGTGTTTAGCATATTGGTATAGAAATACATCTCTAGTTTTTATTACTATTATTTTTTTTACGTTATTGCTCTGGATCTGGCAGCATTTTTTTGCAGATCTACTGGCAGATTCTGTTCTACCTATTGGGCATACCTGCTTTTTTTTATTATTATATCTTAAAGAAAGCAGAATTATTTTACTGATAAAACATTAAATAATAGGTAATAAATACATTTTTCACATATATAGATTTTTTGGTTTTCCTTCCATTCTTATGGGCTTTTACAAAATACTACTCTACTATAGACTTCCTCCTTTTTTTTTTAGCTTTATTGCACCACAATTTGCTGATGTGAGTGAAAATCTGTTGCTCCATTACAAGCTGATAACGTTGTGCTCTAGCGGGGGTTGAGGCTGAAGGTTGCTCCATAGTGACCTTGCAACAAATGGTTCAATTATCCGGAGGTACCACCAGACCTCATGCATTCTTTGGTTAACCCCCTCACTGTCACACACAGTCACACCAACACTCACTCAAGTGTTCACTCCGCAGCCCACCAGGTCGGAGGCCACTGCACTCTTTACCTTGGTCCCTTCTGTTCCACTCGGACTAATTTGTTGACTTAATGACCATCACTTTCCAAGAGGAGTCCTCTTGCACGGACAGGGAGCGAGATGGTTACGATAATATGCAGAAAAAGCATCTCATGTGCCGGCAGGTTAAGTAGAAGGAAGCCGTAAAATGCTTCGTAAAGACCCCGTTGCCACAAAAACCTTGGGTTTAACGAGGACAGTTTTATGACACGGACACCACTTTCAGTCCTGTGACTGTCAGGGATGGTAAAAAACCTTCACGGTCTCAGTGTATGAACATTCAATTTGTGTTAAAAGTCTTGAAATAAAACCATTCAAGGTCTGGGGTACGCACTCCGACGCCTTGTCTGTTGGTAATGTTGAGTTTTTCAACAGTGTTTAACTGTGATTAACCACATTAGCAGACCTTTTTTATTTTTTTTCTAGTTGTCAACCGTGTGTTTATACAACTGAGTATTAGATTGACAAAAAAGCAGAGGAAGAAAAGTTGTGATTTTAGGAAGAAAAGTCACATCATTATCCGAAAACTGACGTATATTTACGAGAACTCGTGAAGTTTGAGGTATTGTGAAGGGGAAAGCACACAGCATGGAGAATCTTGTGCAGTAGAGTATTAGTTTACAACACAAATAAAAAGATACTGGAGAGATTGTCTACAAATGGACTTGGCCAAAATCAGTGACTGTAGGAAATCGCCGACTTCTGTTATTCACCACGATAAGCGGCATTTAGTAAAAAAAAAAAGAATGGCAGAGATGAGAGGTGTTAAAAATCCAATGGATATCAACAGACGTTGAAAGTGTAATATAGCAGATATAACTGCACAGGTCATTTACTGTAACGACAGCAATCTAGGACTTTATGACGACACCACTGTTCCACTCCTGCAAGTCACATAATGGCAGCAGTTTAATGATTTTACTCTAAATCTAAAGAGATGAAAATTAGAGCTGAAGTGCAAAAAAAAAAAAAAAAAAAAAAAAAAACATTCACATAATGGGAAAACGCAACGTGAAGTAAATATGAAGCAAAGCTGATAGCAGTGGGAAAATTGTAGGGTGTTTGAGCTGCGGCGCACCCAGGTAATAGAAATCCACACCGTGCTTGTAAAGGTTTTGTAGCAATCTGAGTAATGAAATGAAATCATATAGCAGTGATAATATAGCTCTATAGGCCGCAGAGCTGCACTTAAGTCATTCATATTAATCCTGCAAACCAGTGCAGAAATGTCAATGAGGACGGTTTACTGTGAGGGATACAGTTTCATCAAATGCATTTGTTTTAATTCATTCATTCATCTTCATCTGCTTGTCCGTTGCCAGGTCTCAGGGCACCAAATCACATTGCACCATATTGTGAACCTTCCTGTAGGTGGCGCTATGTTATGGAAAGGTGCTAAGAAAACCCTTACCTTAGCCTTGGTACAATGAATCATCAATTAATATAATTTAATTTCTTATAATACGGTACAAGATTTCTTCCTTGAAACTTTATATTTATGTTTTTAAGGTCTGGGACTGTATTTTATTCATTTTTTTTTTTTTCCGAAGCCAAGTAAAAGATTGATTCAGGACATGTCTTTGCAGTCATGCCTAGGGCTAAAGTGTTGTTTCAAACAAAAGACCAAGAGGACCATGTTGCTGAGAGCAGACTGACGTTGCCTTCACTGGTGTGGGACATTCAGTATTGTCTGCATGAGAATAAGGGGCAGGTGGAAAGTGGGGCAGCGCTGTAGTCAAACAGTCATTTACATTCTCTGCATGTAGGGTTTTTACAACGCTCTGCCATTGTACACAGTTTTACTGAAAAAAACAAAAAAAAAAAAAACACCAACAACATCAACAATGGTGCATACAGAGGTCTGCAGGGGCTTTACAGTGGTGGGTTTATTTGCTCTGGACAGTAGCAATGGTCTGGGACACTGTAAATACTCAGAGATACAGAGGGCCTTCTCATACTGTATATGGGGATTGTCTCTCCTTGAATTGTGAAAAGCTGATCTTTGTCAGACGAGAGCAAACTGTGCCCAGATGGCCAAGCCCATGTGAATTTAAAACAGAGCAGGAACTGAAAAGATGCCAACCGAGCAATGAATTCAAATGATGGATTCACTTCCTTATGAGTGGAGTCAGAATAAAGACTTAAGGTCTTTGGATTGGAAGGGAAATTTCCATGTGTCATTAAGTGCTTTTAGCTCTCCGGACTCTCCCTTTGACATCTATTACGGCGCTCTGCAGATTGATTTTTTAGAATTTGGAGCTGTGCTTTGCATGAACATTCAATCATCTCTTACATGAAAATCCTGTGTGTTTATTTTGATTCGGAGAGAGCCTCCTCTCTCCAGTTACTTCAGCCGCAGGTTAATAAACCACATGTCTGTATGTTGTTGTTTTTCCCCTTTTCCGTCATCTATAACATTCTCCAAAACCAATAAAAAAGATACTAAAAACACAGAGTAAAACATAACTCCGCGTCTCCGGAGCCTGAGTGAACTTGGACGTTGCTTGTGATGCTGATGGAGAAACCTGGAGAACAGACAGAAGTCAGGCAGCAGACTCCCAGAGCTGGCACAAAAGTCCAACTCCCCCATGTTCCTCACACCATCTGCTGATGTATTCTGGAGACCTGTGGGTGATGTGTTTGTAATGTGTGTGTGTGTGTGTGTGTGTGTGTAGGGGGAGAACATTAATACCATGTGTGTTGACTGTGTCAAATGTGAGTTTATGTGAATGTGCAGGAAGCAGAGACAGGACATATGGCCTGTGGACCTTGTGTGGGCAAAGACCTAGGAAGAGGAGGAGGATGAAGAGGGGAGAGTGGGGCTGAAGTGATGATTATGTTACACTAATGTCCTTTAAGAAAAACCCACAAAAACCAACGGTAATGGTCTCTACAGCATATGGTATTTGCAGACGATGATTAGTTGTAGATAGTTATCAACTCATTTTAATCTACCATTAGTTCAGCAGTGAAATTCACCACTTTCAGCTAAATGTTTGGAACCATTGTAGTCACACTGCACTGTGAGCTCACAGGAAGGAGCCAAGTAGGTGAACCTGGTCATAACCGTGTCATATCAATGACATCGCCTCAGGACCAAAGCGAAGACCAACATTTTCAAAACTCAAAAATCAATAATTGCATTGTTTATTTGTTTTTTTTTTTTTCGTTTTTTTTTTGCAAGAAAATAGTTTGGACCAAAAGAAATATTTTCTTTGATTATTATAATTTGTTCTCTTCAGAAAATGTTTCAATAAATGTTTGGTTAGTTTAAAAATATGCAAAGCTATGTTTTAAATTAATCTTATACCATATCAACAATCTGAATCAGAGAAAAAAAAAAAAACTTTCCAATGTGGGAGAATAGTAAATATTTCTCCTAGTCTGAAAAAAACATTTTTATTCTCTTTGAAAATGAGCCTGGAGGGTCTGAAATTATTGTGTTTCTGTCACATGAAAAATATAAAAAACAGAGGTCATCTGACTGTGGAAGTCCTCCATTTAAACTCTGCAGTGAAGAAACAAATGAAGTCTAACTTTCCCATCATGTCTGTGGCATGTGGAGAATCTGTGACGGCTCATAAAGCCTCTATTGTCTGAGTCATTTTCAGCTCTGGAGGCAAAAGGAGTCAACATTACACAATGAGTGGTAAACACATGATGATAGCATCCAAGTGGAAAAACAGCTTTGATTCTTTTGTAGTTTGTTTTCATCTTTTCAAACACAATTGATTTCATTCAGTGACAAAAGAGCTGGAGGTTAAAAATGCTAAGAAGGGAACAGTTTAGGAGAGACAAGGATGGACAGGATAAAAAAAAAAAAATGAGGTGATTAGAGGGACAACACAGACAGGAAGGTTTGGAGAAAAAGCTAGAGAAGACAGATTGAGATGGTTTGGACATGTTCAGAGGAGGGACAGTGGTAGAAGAATGATCCTAGAGATGGAGCTACCAGGTAGGAGACAAAGAGGAGATTGATGGATGCAGTGATGGAGGACATGGATATAATTGGAGTCAGAGTAGAAGATGCAGAAGACAGGGTAGAAAATGATGATTCACTGTGACAACCTCTAAATAAGGGACAAGCTAAAAAGAGAAGAAGAAAATAGCAGATATAAAATTAAATGAGCAGCATTGGAGTGATCTTACATATAAATACTGGGAAAAATGGTAGGAAAATATGTTGGAAAACTTTTTCCCCCCACATGTAAACATGGCCAAATAACTAAAAAACACAAACAGCAGGAGCATCATGGCTGCCGAAGCTCCCTCCTTCCCTCTGGCTCTTGGCCCTCCCGCTGTCAGTTAGTCAACCGTATCATTGCTCTGCTAATGGGGGGAATCACACATGGCTGTATAACAAGAGCCAGAGAAGCTGTCGGCGGTCATTTGACAGGTGCAGAGTTCCCAGAATGCCTTGCAGCCGTGCCGCAAAGCATCACATCGAGGCCTTTAAATCTCCGCCTGCTGACGAGCCAAATGCATCCATCTCCCACCAACACAAGTAATTAGTTTTTTTTTTTGTTTTGTTTTTTTTTTACCGTTGGACTGAGAGAGTGAACATTTCAGCTTTCACTCTTTTTCATTTTTTTTTTTTTTTTTCACAACACTGATCAAACTCCCTTCGGTTTTCCGGACATTTCTATGAAGGGAAGACAATGGACAGACTCTTTTTCATTTTTTTTTTTTTTTTTTTTCACAACACTGATCAAACTCCCTTCGGTTTTCCGGACATTTCTATGAAGGGAAGACAATGGACAGAAGGGAACAAAAACCTTGAGTTATGTACGATAGTGATGCACAAAACTCCCACTGCTGATAACAAATGGCTACAATCACTGGCCACACATCACCGCCAGAAGACCGGTGTGGGAGTCCAGCCCACGTCACTCAGTCAGTCCCGCTACGCAAACACATCACCCCAGCAGCAGCAGCAGCTATTTGTTTGCATAATTATCTTATATAATTAATAAACGTCCGGGCCAAAACTAATCACTGTGTGCCACATGACAACATTTTTCATTAACACACAGACACACACACACCAGGTTTGCCACATAAACAATGTGTATTTTCTATGTTCGTGACATTTACTTTTTCACTCCAAATATTTGCAGTCCGTGAATTTTTCCAGGCCTCGACCACTGAGATGGGAAAGGCAAATGTCACCGGGAAACATCAGAGTTATTTAGATTCACGCTCCAGTGCTGATTGTCAAAGCTGGAATTTGACACTAATGACAATGGACAACGTTGTGATATAAATCTTCCAGGTTATTATTACAATACATTCCAATACCCTTGACATCAACCTTCAATACTCTTTATAGTCTGCACTTAATAAAGTTCTACTCGAGTTAACCATATGTGCCAAACTCAAGGCCCGGGGGCCAAATGGAGCCCGTCAAGTCATTTTGTGTGGCCCACAAGAGCTGACAAAGCATTTTACAAAGTCTATGCAGCAGAGTTTCTTAGCGTGATGCAAAATAGGTAAATTTTAGTAAATAGTTTTTTTTTTTTTTATTTGTATTTATACGTTATGGCAGGGGTCCATTCATTCATTTATCTTCATCCTCTTCTCCATTACCAGGTAGCAGGGGCAGAAGTCTTCATCACTGCCACCCAAATCACACTGCTTCCTACTCTGACCCTTCCTGTGGGGGGTTCGACCACTGAAAGTTATGTGGGTCGGGATGGTGCTATGCTCAGTGCACCTCAGTGGCAACCTGGCCCCTATGTTTGGCTCATATATAATATTTATTGAAAAAATTTATAATAATAAAAGTTGTCCATGATTTCCTTTCTTTCAAAATCTATAACGTAGAATTTCTTTCATATGTAAATAAACCTTTGTTTTGCATGAACATAAAAAATGAAACATTTATGGACCAACTAAAGCTTAAATCAGTAAAATTACTTTTTTTTTTATTATGCCACTATATCTGTAGATTTTTAGCACCTTATTAAAGTAAATCTGTTTTTTTTTTCCACAAGACAACAACAACAACAACTACTACTACAACAAACTAATTGTGCTATAACATACAGTACGTATGGGCCACACCAGGGGCCCTAACCTAGTACATATTTGATGTGATCATGAGCCAAATATAATTGCACTGTGGTCCAAACTAGGCTCCAGGGCCTGAGTTTGACACGTGTACGTTATGGAGTAGTTACATCTATAGAGTCTTCCATTTACGAGCGATCTTCAAGGGAACTGTATTGTTGATGTGGCCCCTGGTAAGAATAAGTTTGAGACCATTGCTTTAGACTATGTGTCCTGCCATAAGGAAAATACATCTACAGTATTGTAAACACAACGGTTGGACTTTGGTCCATTTTGCTTTCATTTTACCATGTGACGCACGTCCCATCAGACAGAGGCCTCAGATTACTGTGGACTTTAACATCTTCTCCTTTTCCTTTCGGCTTGTCCCTTTCTAGGGGTTGCCACAGTGAGTCAACAATTTCCATCTCACCCTGTCCTCTGTCTCCTCAACTCTAAATCCAACTACCTTCATGTCCTCTTTCACTGTATCCAGAAATCTCCTCTTTGACCTTCCTCTTCATCTTCTACCTGGTAGCTCCATTTCTTTTTAAAATTGTCATATTGAAATTTTTCAGTTGTCAATACAATGATGTAAATTGTATTTACTTTGTCAAGATGATTTTCATTTCAGTGTAAAAAGAAAGTTATTTTATTTTTAAGGCAGATAATGTACTCTTATATTCAGCTAATGTATAACTATTTGTAACTTTAAGATAACCGGCTTATTTAAATAGCATTAAGATAAATGTATTCATTTCATTTATTCTCTGCAACCTATTAAGAAGACCAATGTGCTGGTTCTGGGACCAGACCCTGTTTTGGGGACATCTATGCATTAAATCACAACCATTTTTCATTATAATGTTACAACAAAACTGAATTTATTACATCGTGTAATAGAAAAAAAGGTCATAATTATGTTTTAAAGCTCAGTATTCTTTATTATTGTCATTAAATTATTTTCTTTTCACTTTAAAGAGACGGACAAAACAATTAATCAGAGGGATCTGCCTCAGTCTCGTGGTTCCATTTGTAAGCCTTTTGCTTGACATTTGGAGACCTAGAGCTACCAATCGAATGCTGGAAAACAAAAATTCTCTCCAACAACATATGGCAGGGATATGACAAACTGCATTAAACCCTGCAACTTCCCCTGAGTGATTTTACTGCAAATAAACCCATCATTCACCAAAGAAAAGTCATACATTTCTGAAAATGATATAAAATCACAGCTTGGACCATTAACTTTTCTGAAGAATGTAAAACTATATTATAAATCATGCAACGTGGGCTGACATCCTAATGGACTCAATTCAGAGTGAGTTAAAGTTTACATTTTTAACAGTTTTCTTCTTCTGTAAGAGAATAAAACACGACTCCGTCTGACTGTGACAGACCTGGCACCTCACCCACGGCTGACGCTCACCTCCTGGGAAAACAACTCAAACATATTTATTTGTCTCCTCTCTCACCGAGCAAACAGACCAACAGAGGAGCAGCGGAGGGTGATGGTAAAGGGACAGTGACTCTGGACTTGTGATACATTTTGACATTTTTTTTTTTTTTCTTCCTGTCGAGAATTTGCCTCAGGACAATCTGACTCCTGCTGTCATCTGCTGCACAACAAAGTTCTGGTCGTTGCATTTTGTAACAAAAAGAAGAACATGTACTGAATTGATATGGTTTTCCATCATGCAAAAAAAGTAAGTCCAGAAGTGAAACTAGTGCAAATCAGGGATTTGAACTTTTTTTTATTTGCCATTTAGTTTAAAACAAAAAACATTTTTGGTTTTGGGTTCCACCGTACAATTGACGTTCCTGTTTAATAACGTTCCTTGTTAGCTGTTTATCACTAACAATAGGCAGAAGACGGGAGACAAAGCTGGAGGTGGAGGAGATTAAGATGCTGAGATTCTCTTTAGGAGAGACAAGGATGGACAGGATCAGGAATGAGGTGATTAGAGGGACAACACAGGGACAGGAAGGTTTGGAGAAAAAGCTGAAGAAGCCAGATTGAGATGGTTTGGACATGTTCAGAGGAGGGACAGTGGTTATATTGGTAGGAGAATCATCCTAGAGATAGAGCTACTTTGTCTCCAGGTAGGAGACCAAGAGGAGATTGATGAATGCAGTGAGGGAGGACATGGAGGTAATTGGAGTTTGAGTTGAGGATCCAGAGGACAGGAGGAGGACAGTATCTAATGAGGTCAGCACTGATGCACAAGACAAAGTGAAGAGTTCAGTTTGTGCATCAGTGCTGATTTAACTCCCTGTATTCCTATTTTAGGTGTTGTTGAATTCATCCTCGGCTGATTATTATCTCTAAAAAGATGATACCTAGAAACTTTCAAAATGATGATGTTATTTCCTGAAATTTGTCACGCTTTTTTGTTTTTTTTTAAACGCATGAGCTGTTCCAATGACTCCAATAAGTCATCCATCCGTTTATCGTGAGTCACGTCTTCATTTCGTGAAGCTGCACAAACTTAAAGTGACATTTCGGTAAATAAGTCTACAGCTGACGTTCTGACTGATACATTTGTCAAATGGACAGAGTGGAACCGCAGACTAATTAGGAAGTTACTGAGTTGAGGAAAACTGCTCCGCTGGAGTTTTAAACGCAACTCTCAAGGAGTCTTGCAATCTAGGATGCACAGAAATGACTCAAATCCATGAGTGAAGTTAAATTTGAACCTGACCGTATTTCTCAGGTTATATACAGTATAGGATATATATATTGAAACACATACATCTCTCTGCTTTTTGTTTTGTGTAAGGAATGTTTGCGGATGACATTGCAGTGGAGACTGTGGAAGAGAGGAGAAGAATAAAGTACAGTCAGTATGGAACAACTGGAGAAAAGAGTCAGGAGTGATCTGAGATAGAAGAGAGTCAGCTAAGGTGAAGGGAAAGGTTCACAGGACAGTTGTGAGACCAGCCATGATGGATGGATTAGAGACACCAGGGATACGAAGAAGACAGGAGACAGAGCTGGAGGTGGAGGAGTTAAAGATGCTGAGGTTCTCCTTGGGGTGACTAGGGTAGACAGGATCAGGAATGAGGTGATTAGAGGGACAACACAGACAGGAAGGTTTGGAGAAAAAGTCAGAGAAGACAGATTGAGATGGTTTGGACATCAGAGGAGGGACAGTGGTAATATTTGTAGGAGAATGATCCTAGAGATGGAGCTACCAGGTAGGAGTTGTAGTAGAGTTGAGGATACAGAGGACAGGTGGGAAATGTTGACTCGCTGTTGCAACCCATGAAAAAGGACCAAGCCAAAAAGAGAAGAAGTAAGGAAGAAAAATGTGAGAAAATGAAAGGAGAAAATATGAATTTAACATGTTAATTCATGATCAATTGCGATTAATTTAGATCCAAATTAATGATTGTGACTAATCCATAGCAAATATGTGATTAGATTGTTCCCTGCTCAACAAACAAATTTAATTCTCCCTCCTTTCCTCTTTATTTTCCTTATTATTATTTCAATTAATGGAGTTTCTTTACACACACACACACACACATATATATAAATATATATGTGTGTGTGTTGTGCTATCAATCACTGCCAAGAGTTTCAACCAAACCAAATGACTCTGTGTCAATCTAAAGGCAGCATCAAAACAAAATTATATAGAAGGGCTGTTTAAACAGTGGCTCAGCGATTTTAATTAATATCTTTATTATGTAGAAGAGGATGTAAAGATAAATAAATGCACCCGCTTAATGTATTGCCTGTGTGCAACAGAAAGGGATAAAAAATAACCTCAATATCTCAAACAGACCAACATTCATTGCATTGAATAGTCTTATAAACAATCTTTAGATAAAAACAGATTTATTCCAGCGTCTATTTAATTTGTTGACCAAACAAGAATAAGAAAAAGAAAACCTCATTGTTGCATGTTTGTAAATGAAATTAGTTATAACCCGTCAACACTGGCAAACAGTCTATAAATAAAACTCCAATCAGTTGATGTTGTTATTCTTCATTTGTCTTTATAAGTTCACAAACAGAATCCTTGCTGCTTTAGATGCGATACTGACGATACATTCAATCTGTGTCCCTGTTAAATGTTTATCATCAGTCGTCTCCATTCTTTAAACAGTGGAAAGAGAAAGTAAGCAGTCTGTGTCTAACCCCCGCCCCCTTCCCCTTTTTTGCTTTTCAGGACTTTTCGCTCTAAGTAGGGCAACAGGAAGAGACTTGTTTTCTTCTGTTTCTCCCTCGCTCTCGTGCATAAGGATGTTTGGAACACCGGCCAGATGTAGCGTTCTGGGGTTATGTCGCTGACAAATGTGAGATGATGCGTCTTGCTGTGTATATTTTCTAGGTCACGGCTGTTTGCCACATCGTGACGTGTCCCGTCCTGACAGTGAGAGCAAATTTATCTTAGCAGTCACTAAGTAGATCCAGCAGAACGAGTCATCAATGCATCTACCACGGCTGTCGAGGAGTCTCTGCACTAACAAGTGAAATTGTATCCGTCAGGCAGTCGGGTTTGTGTTTGTGTGCTGCGGCTGCTGCTTTGTGAATAGGACTGAGGAAGAAAAAATAAACTGCCAGTGGGCTGAGGTGGACGTCCTTCTAAACTTGCAGCTTCTCCTATCACTTCACCATCTACATTCCTGAAAAGTTTGTGTTTACTCGGAATCTGTATAAACATCCCGGTCTGAGGGATGACTCAAAGAATAACAATGTCCTGAGAAAAACTTTGGTTGAACCGGTGAACTTGTCTAAGTTAAAAACAAAAAAAAAGATCTTGAATTATTCCCCTCACAGTACTATATTAAGTTATTGGGTTAAGGTTAAGGAAGCAGACTTGTGTCCCTTGAGGCTTCAAGTACAATTCCACCAGCTGCCGGGTCACCACTGAGCAGCCGTGGGCTCACCACCCACAGGAAGGCTCAAAGCATAGAGCAGTGTGACTTGGAGTGACCAGTTATGGAGTGATCTGTGGGCAGTTTGAGTGCCCCGGAAGCAGTGTGGGTATAGCCCATGCTGAGTGGTAACCTGGCAGTTGGTGGATTCAAACCTGAAACCCTCGAGATCCCAGTTCCTTAACCACTAGGCCACCACTGTCCCTAAATCCTGGATGGGCCGTGTTTATTTTTAATCTTGTGTCCAGCAATAGTAATTTTCTAATACATTGTTCAGCCAACCACTAGGGGGCAAACTAAATACCCATCACCGTATCTCCAAGTCCTTTTCGCCGCCTCTGCAGCGCAATCCGGGGTTGCCATTTGAGTTGAAGGCTGATGTTGGCAACAAGGGCCAATCTTCCTTCACACAAACATACAATTCCTGAGTAATTGCACTTCATTGGCATAAGAAGCGAAATATATTATATGTTATAACACATGTTGACTGTGATGTATTTATATAACACTATGATGCTGCAAATATTGTATACATTTATTTACTTGCCAGTTGACAAGGTGGTTGTCAATAACGAGGTGAGGACAACTATGAAGTCTATGCAGCTCACCATACATATTGTAAAGGTAATCTAAGGTCATCAAAATGTATATAATTATAAATAATTATATACATTTTGGTTAATGAAAAAACGTCAAGATTTATTTATAGAAAAGACTCATTTATAGAAAAAATAAACTGCTTTATTTGTGGCTTCTTTTTTTCAGAATGTGATGACTACAGGCTTTTAAAGCATGGTTGAACCTCAAGGGTGGAGGAAACACATGCTGGTGAAGGTGCTGGTAGTGGTGGTGGTTTATGAGGACAGGCCAGATCTGCCATCTGACAGCTTCCATTAGAGAGAGAGAGAGAGAGAGAGAGAGAGCTGAAGACTGGGGTTAACTGTGGCTGATCAATCTGATATGGCACCGCGGCAGATGCTTTCTCATCCTTTGTCTGCTTCAGTGCAGCTCCAGCAGACGCTTTACCGTCTCTATGAATATGAGACTGAACATGCCCGGAGAAACAGATCTTTTTTTTTTTTTTTCTGTCACTTGTTTATATTAGAGTTTACACACAGGCATTAGACGGTAGAGAGAGGCGGAGCATTGGAAATAGAATCCTCCAATTTTACAGACAACTGACCGTCCAGCAAGAAATCAACATGGGTGATAACAAATACAGAGTTAAATCTCTGCTTTTCATTAAAAATGACATTATATCATCAAAAACATTGAATATTTTTGCCGTTTAAATCTCCCACTCATGAGGCAGTGGCTCCATGGAACCAAACTTGGGTCTGGAGTGTATGAGGTTGGAGTCTGCCATTTGCCAAGACCAATGAGTCACTGAGCATGGCACCGTTTAAAGCTGCCCACTGCTCACCTTGGTGATGGGTTAAATGCATAGGGTCACATTTCTTTGTGTGCAGTGGTGTGGATCAAAATGTGGTCAAGACACGGAGTTTGCTTTCCTTTCCTTCCTGAACCTTTCTGCAGGTGCTGAGCCCACTGAGGCCACCACACCCTTACCAAGATTTGATCTTACCTAGAGAGTGAACCCTGGAGTTCCACACCAATGACAGAGATAATGACTACACTGCTGTTGTGAAAACATTTCTGTGTTGTTGTCAACCAAAGAAACGGCCACAGGTACGTTTACATGTACATACATAAATTTAAGCACAGTGTCAAACTGGATTGAAAAAAAAACAAATGTATATGCTGCATATATAGATATATATGCATATGTTTGCATTGTGAGACAAGGTCTTCTTCTTTTTTTCCTTTCCGCTTATCCCATTTTTCAGGGGTTGCCACAGCGAGTCAACAATTTCCATCCCACCTTGTCCTCCGCATCCTCAACACCAACTCCAACCACCTCCATGTCCTCCCTCACTGCATCCATAAATCTCCTCTTTGGCCTTCCTCTTCGTCTCTTACCTGGTAGCTCCATGTCTAGCATTCTTCTCCCAATATAATCACTGCCCCTCCTCTGAACATGTCCAAACCATCTCAGTCTGGCTTTTCTCCAAACCTTCCTGTCTGTGTTGCCCCCCTGATCACTTCGTTCCTGATCCTGTCCATCCTTGTCACCCCCAAAGAGAATCTCAGCATCTTTAACTCTGCCACCTCCAGCTCTGCCTCCTGTCTTCTGCCTATTCCTTGTGTCTCTAGTCCGTACATCATGGCTGGTCTCACAACTGTCCTGTAAACCTTTCCCTTCACCTTAGCTGACACCCTTCTATCACAGATCATTCCAGAGACCTTTCTCCAGTTGTTCAATCCTGTCTGTCCTCTATTCTTCTCCTCTCTTCCACAGTCTCCACTGCTCTGAACAGTTGAGCCCAAGTATCTGAACTCCTCCACCTTCTCCACCTCTGCTCCTTGTAACCTTACCACTCCACTGTTCCCCTTTTCAATTCATTGTGAAACAAGGTGACGGTATGTAAATAGATGACAAAAATGTTCCAAGACATCACCAAGACCATTCATTCATTCATTTTCATCTGCTTTTTGCCAGTCGCAGAGGAAGCTAGCACCACCCACATCTCCTTTTGGGGGTGGTGAGCCCAGTGGTAGTTACGTGGGTCGGTAAGGTGCTATGATCAGAGCACCTCAGTGGCAACCTGGCAGCCGGTGGATTTGAACCTGAAGCCTTGCGGACCCAAGTGCACTTCCTAAAGCACTAGGGCAGCACTGCTGCTCACCAAGAAGATTAAAGTGTAATATTCTGTGCAAACAGAGTATTTATTTTTCCTAATGCTGCTGCTGCATCTATTCAAAAACATGAAGTTATTTCTGTCTAGGCTGAGCAGAACACAGACGAAAGTCAAAGACTAAACTTTAGTAGGCAAATGAGCCTGCTGTTTATGTGTTAGTCATTACCCTTTCATGTCTATTTATGCAGATTGCAATTGGATTTACCCCTTTCTGTCATCCATATTTCAAGGCCTCAGATGGAATAATTGCAGGGCTATGGCTATTTCTATTTTCGAGGCCTCCACAGACAGTGAAGGCCTCGAGCGGCAGCCGCTCAAACCCTGCTTCCGAAAGGGCTGGTACAAACATATGAAACCAAAATTAGTAAAGAAGATTTGGAGTGTTGTTTTTAATTGCAAAGACAGATTTCTATAATCACGGGTGGAGGAGAGCCATCATATTCAAAAGTGGATGTTGCTAAAAGCATCATAACTATCTATGAAGTTTGGTATATAAGGGAAGTTTGGAATTTTTTTTTTTGTTTTGTTTTTTCATCCCCTTGTATTTTTTAAGTTAACTAACAGAACATGGAATTAACGTGTAGATTACTAGAAGACACCTTTGTGCACAACAACTCAGTTTCTTCAGCGGTTCATTTTATAAGAATTTTCTGCAGCTTTGTGTGAAATATGAGCAGATGTGGTGGAAATTGACTCCCACACAGTGGTGGGAACAAAGCTCGTTCTCCTCTGATGGAAAATCTGTGTGGAAATGAAACTGTGCAGTCCACGGCGGCACTTAGTTATGTTTCCCCAAGACAAATCTCTGACATCCATCTGTAACTTTCTTTTTCCACACTGAGTTTGCGGACTGACAGTAACAAAGTGCCGTACTGTTCTGGTTCATGCCCAGTTTAAGTGAATGCAGCACTGACTAATTGCACAGTCTATTTCACAACATTATTTTTTGGAAACTAAAAAAATAATTCCTTGACAGCGAAGAAGATTAAACATGGTGTCATCTGCATATTGATGCATTTGATTCAAACAAACGGAAAAAAAAAAAAAAAATTCCACTAACTCATACGGGTGTGCCTACCATAACATGAAGCAGAGTAAGACACTAGTCTGACATGTGAGTTTCAGAAGATATGTAACAGACAGACTTCATGGCTTTAAACACTCACTCCCTCTTAAGTACAAGTTTTTTTTTTTTTTTTTTTTTTTTTCCCCTTCTGTGTTTTGCCAACAGTGGATCAGATCCTATCTGTGAGGAGACAACTCAGAAAAAGAAGACAGTCAGGAAAACCACATGACGGAGATAAAATCACAGTCTAAAATAAGAGACACTGTCAGAAAAGACAAAGAAGCTCTTTGTCATGAGAAAAACAACAAAGCTGTGTTTAAAAATACAAAAATGGAAACATCCAAGTTTTCCCAAAAAAAACCACTTTACTACTACTCTTTTCTCCACAAACACCACCCAATACATACTATCCTTGACCCCTTGCGAAGCTGCGGGTGGTGAGCCCAATGGAAGGCACCAACTGCACTATCCGGAATTTGATCTTGCCCCGGAGTTGAACCCTTGAGTTCCACACTAGTAACAGAGACGTTGACTCCGGGCCCACAAATAATAATAATAATAATAAAAAAAAAATAATAATAATAATAATAGTTGGCAGTGGTGGCCCAGTGGTTAAGGAAGCAGACTTGGGTCCGCAGGGCTTCAGGTTCGAATCCACCAGCTGCAATATTAATAAAGGGCAGTGGAGGAAGCTTCATGGGTTCTAATCCACCAACTTCCAGGTTGAGGGTGAGGTGCTCTGAGTATAGCACCGTCCCGACCCGATAATAATAATACTAATAACAATAACCATAATAATAATTATTATATTTAACTACTCTTGAAAAGATCCTAGTTGGGTCTAATGTGATTGATGGGTGTTTATCTTAAGACTTTGTCAAGACCAGTCTTATATCTGTAGAATTGCTGTATTGTGAATTGACAGGATCTATTAATAGGAAATATTATTTCCATAAAACATTTTTTTGTAATTTTTACTTCATAAAGCAGTATTTTTAGGCATGGGAATGTGTGAATGCATCAGTGTAACAGTGCAGTAACTGCAGTACCAGCTAGTATTTTTGGAATGGGTGTTCTAAAGATCTTGACCTTGAAATAACCTTCAAAACAGCTGCAGTTAAATTAACATAGACCTTTATCTACTTCTTCAAAAAGTGTCAAGGACTGAGAGAAAATGCATTACAATAATAGTGATAGTATGCAAATGCCTCACCCATGGGTTTTACTGGGTTTATTGCCGGACCGTACCTACACCTGACAGCACTTACTGACTCCTGCTTTACTCGACAATCTTTACGACCTTACTTTCCATTCCACGGTTGCACACTTATTCACATATACATGCACCCTGTCACACATCTTTCATTTCCGTGCTAGTAAAGCAGCCATGAGCCAACATTCATGTCCCAGGGACACACTATAAAAGGTGGGGGCTAGGATCAAACACCCGGCCTTCTGGTTGATATACATACCAATCTTTATACAAGCTACTGTTGATAGATGCATGGATGGATCTCATAATAGAATTTGAGGAAATAACTGTTTTGTTCAATTACTGGATTATTGCTCTACGCGGTATTACCTCACAGCCTACTTTGATAGCACGTTGCACTGCTGTATGGTATAATAAAATTGTATAAGAATACGTCATATTTTCCGTATCATAAAACAGCATCGGGTGGAGCAATCTAAAACCAATTCAGTGCAATACAAAATTAATTTGGGTCCCACAGAGGATCCACAGCAGGTGAAATAAATAAAATTAAAAGGGTTCTTAACATTAACAGCAACGAGGTCGGTAGAGCAGGCTTTTTGGAAACGGAACATTGGGGAGTTTGATGCTGAAGGAGCTCAATTCCATTTCACCTGTGAGGTTTAATTTAGAGTAAAGCCCGTCTGTACTTCCAGGTCACCTGTTTTCTTTCTCTACAAACCTTCAGGTGCTGATACCAGTCATTATGACTGCCACTCTTTAAAAGTTTCAAATTGGTTTTACCTCTGTGAGACTACTCAAAAGTTGGCAGTCTACTTTTTTTTTTTTTAATATGTCTTGACTAGGTCTCCACCAGGGCGGTCCACCTAGGATTCGTCCCCTCTTTGGGACGCAAAGGGCTGCATTGGAGAAGACAAATGTTCTAGTTAGTTCTTTTTAGGCTAGCTAATCACTCAAGGCACTTTACTCTGCAGGTTTTACCATCAACCTGTAGGGGGCACATCAGCTGCCATAACTGTAAATGAACCCTACTGCTGTTCAGGTGGAGTTCCAATGTTAACACTGGCCACAAGGACATGGAGTCACTGTTAATGTCCATCAGTGGTAGAAGGTCTTTTAATGGCGAGGATATCCAAGTTGTTTTAGAAGGACAACTCTAGATTACTTGGTGGTGAAGCGGTTGATGTCTGGCTGGTTGACCTCTTAATGCCTATGCCAAGACTTGGAGGACACAGCTGTTCACTTGAAGAGCTGAACGCTGTGTAGATTAAAGGACATGTACCAAACTGGAAGCCTACAGGCAAAATGCGGCCCACAGATTTTGTATGGCCGCGGAAGCTTAAATAACATTTGCCTCATAATAAGTGTAAGAGTGGTCAGCTCCGACCTGGAGAGGGGAAGAGTGGCGGTGCTGACTCCACAACCACCACCCAAATCACACTCCACATTCCTGTTGGTGGTGAGCCCACAGTAAAATTATGTGGATTGGGTTGCTCAGTGGCAACCTGGCAGCTGCCGGAGTCTCACCTGAAAGGTTGCCAACCACTTTCTCACTGTCACCATTATAAGTAATTATTATTTCTCATTAAACACCACTGATAATACATTAAGTAACATTTCCATGCATAAAAATACTGCTTTATAAAAAAAAATATATATAGACAAATCTATAATACAAATTAAAGATTATTCCAATTCACAGTACAGCAATTCTACAACCATGTTGACCTGATGGGGTTCATTTTCGTCCAGTGCTACTTAAGACATTTCATAGACGTTAGACTAGTCTTGCAATTGACAATTGTCCTATGACTTGATTTGTCAACCACCCCGAAAGAACATGAAAGTCAACTGGGATTTTCTATGAGTTAATTATTCTTATTGTTATATAATTATAATATAATTATTATAATCATAGTATAATTATAAAATAATTTTAATAATAATAATATATATATATTTTCTGCCAGGTTGCATGGGCAGCAGTCTCTAAAACTGCCACCCAAATCACATTGCAGTGGGCCTTTCTGTGGGTGGTGAGTCCCCCTAAAAAAAGCAAAAAGGTCGCAACCTGGCAGTTGCATGAGTCTAACATGAAGGATTGCAAAACCCGCCCTCACTGCCACCCTTATAAAATTCTCATTTTTTATTAAACACACCTCTGATAACAATTTTTATTTTTTAACATGTTGCCTTCCTAAAGTGTTTCCGTTACAGCCAGCCCTTTGAGGGAAACTGGATTGCCGATGTGGTCTCCCTGGTAATACTTAGTTTGGCACCTCTGGATTAAGAGCCAATGGTGCCAGGTTTACTAGTTTCAAAGTTAAGATCCTCCACTATGGTTTGGTGTGATGGGATGGACTTCAGAGTCCATTCAAATGTCTCTTTGCCGTGATTGGTATACAGTCCACTCTTCGAAGATGAACTACTCTACCCATCCATAATGAAGCACCTCCAGGGCTGGAGGAGTTTTACGTAGATCAAAAGCAGCTACGCATGAGACTGATGTAGCTGTGATTTCTACTTTATCAAGATTAAGTTAATAAGACGTCAAATCTTGTACGTGCTGTATTTTAACGTATAATAATGAGATCAAGCGGTGCTGGGTGGTGTACTGGCGTTGCTTAAGCAACAATTCAGAATAGAAATGAAAAACCACGATGAGTTGAAGATACTTTCCTCCTCAGCAAAGCTATAATTACAACAGTCAGACAGTAAATGAGGTAAATGACTTATCTTACGTGAGACACACGAGATGGAGCAGCCTGTGCTCCAAAGCACACAGACCTGTAATAATTCACTGTAAACTCGCTTGATAGGAGTGGACATGTGTTTAAGGAGCAGGCAGGGAGCAGAGAAAACAAATCCACCACAGACAAGACGCTGATCTGGATACAGTTCCTTTCTGCTGATGAAGTCCGACATTTTTAATTGAGTTATTTAGCGTTCGTGTCAATTTCATCATGAAGCTGAGGGAGTCAGAGGCTGAGGGTGAGAGGTGAGGGAAGACTATTTTAACAGACACCTTGAATAAAACTGAGATAATGGGATGGAATTCAATTATGTTTGTTTATCATTCACGGGCTGCTGAACCCCTGGAGGCTGTGGTAATGGAATCTTTGCTTAAAAATGGAGCCCAATTTGAAATCAAGTCAATTTTTGCAGAAAAATAATTAAAAACCAACCTGAAAAATTAGCTTGCGAAAAGCACACCGGGGAAAAGGGCAATGCAATGGTTGCAACTGTGGAAACAACAGATTTACAATCAAATCTGTGCACATGTGGCTTTTGTTGTTGCTGTTTTATGAAACGAGAAAAAAAATTATGTTTTTTTTTTTTTTTTTATCCTGATATCAACATGAGGAGACAAATGTCTCTCACCATGTTCATTAAATCCTGAGCCACCTGGACTATCACAGTGACAGTATGCAAACTAGATTGTCCCTGCTCAATTAAAGTAAAAATCTTATTTGCCTCCATGATTTTTCATATATTATTGGAGTATTTATCTATTTACTGCATAAATTTTCTTAAAAAAAAGTTAATTACATTTTGCAGGTAGTCTCAATCAACATTCAAATGACCTTATAAAAAAAAGAAGAAAGAATAATTGGTTAACCATCCAATAAGAGCCCAGCTTTGACATATCTGCCCTTTCTTCTAATAAATACTTCATAAAAATCTGGGTACAAATCCCATCCATCCTTTCATCTTCATCCACATATCTGTTACTAGGTGGTGGGACGGCAGCCTCCACAACCACTGGCCAAAATACACTGCACCATACCATCCCCTCATGAATTTTCCTGTATCTCACTGGAAGGCTCCAACCACCCTGGGCAAGAGCAACCTGATTTGATCTTGCCCAGGAGTTGAACCCTAAGACATGACGCCTGGACCCACAGGGAGGAAATAGTCAATAGATTTTTCATTTTCAACTTTTTCTGTAATTATTTTCCTGTTTAAAGTATCTGTTCCTTCCGCTTCTACAGTGAAACATTAGCATCAACATATTTTTCAACCCACCTTAAAGGAGTCTTAAGGGCATTTTTGGAAAATCCTACCACTTCAAGAAAGGAAATCCTTAGAGAAACTTTATTTGTTAAACTGACACATTTATGTATCGGTGGTTATATTACTAGACCAGTGTTTCTTAACCTGGGTTTGATCGAACCCCAGGGGTTCGGTGGGTCGTCTCAGGGGTTCTCTGCCACTGAGGTCAAGACACAGTGGAGGTCAAGACGCACTGGCTCACCCTACTAAAGTAGGGTTTGGTGAATTCGCATATGAAACTGGTGTGGTTCGGTAGCTCCAACAAGGTTAAGAACCACTGTACTAAACCAATATGGCACAAGGCAGCAATCATACTGTATTTGACGTTAAATTTTAAAATAGGTCAATATTTAAATCAAATTCAATCTTCTGCAGACAACATATTGGCTGTGTCAGGTGCTCGGTGGTCATACATCAGCTCGGGGCTTAACGGCAGCAGAGGTCAGCACATAATCACCTCTGATGAATATGGAGGAGAGCCTCTGGATTTACACTGGAGGACTGCCAGAAATGATAACCACCTCTCCTCCAGCGCCTCCTTCGGGAGCCGTACTCGCTCTCATGTAAAGGTTGTGAGTGAAACAGAAGCAGCGTGTCTGCACAGGGAGGGCGCCACTTAAGATTTCTGCCTCTACAGTCATGAGCTGATGCGATACCAGCACATTTCTGAAATGTGATCTGCGTAACATCCTCTGCATGTCTGCTCGCAAATCAGCTCATTATGCAGTGAAGGCGCTGAAGGGCACATGACAGAGCGTGAGGCAATACTTTGCACCTTTCACAAGCCTATCGTGCAACTTTTGTCTGTTTCCTGTATGTCATCGTCTGTGACCATTAGAAGAACTCCACCTGCAGTCAACCTTTCTACGTTTATATGATAGGTGCCAAATTTCATTATGTGATGAAACCATTTTTATGAGCTACGGAATTACAGACTACAAAAAAATATAAGTTAGAAATATAGAAAAGAAGGAAAGCAAACTCCTTGTCATTGTGATCCACACAACGAAACGTGATTCTGCATTTAACCCATCACCAAAGTGGACAGTGGACAGCTTTGACCAACCAGGGAGTGAGTGGGGACAGTGCCATTCTCAGTGCACTTGAGTTCCCGGGGCCCGCCACTGCCCCTATAGTAAAACTTATAGTCTTAGGTCTAAAAAAACAAAGAATAACTAAACTCATCTGAGGCCTTCAATTGGCCCAGAGGCAATACCTCTGTCTTTGGTGTAAAACACCAGGGTTCACTCTCGTGGCTAAATACCAGGGAAACTCTCGTGGCTAAATAACGTCAGCCAAAAACATTGACCCTGTTCTTTTCAAATAATTAAGAAGAAACACTTTTGTCTTGTCTGATAATCAGGGTGATTAAAATTAGTCAAAACAAAATACTTCAAATGTACCTTAAGAAAAGGAATCTTTCTTGTTATTCACACAACTGCACACAACGAAATGTGGGCAGCTTTGAGTGAGTGGGGACAGTGCCATGCTCAATGGACCTCAGTGTTAACTTGGCGGTAGTGGTACTTGCGGACCCTAGTCCACTTGCTTAACCATCATGCCACCAACTGCCCCTGCACCTAGCTTAAAGATAAGATATACAAAAGTAAGACAGAATATTTTCAAATCTTAGTAGACAAAAGACAGGTGTAAACAACAGGTTAGAAAATTGTTATGATATGAACATATTATTATCCTAAAGACAGGGGACAAGTATGATATGTCCTTATTATTAGGAAATCTGGCAAAGTCATGGCAGTTACGGAAGCAGACTGTAGCAGACTACATTGGTTCTGGTTCAAATCCACCAGTTGCCGGGTTGCCACTTTCAGCTGGTGGCATCTCCCCGACTTCCCAACATAACGTCCAGTGGGCTCTCACTCACAATTAGCTCCACTGTCACCTGGTAACAGATAAGCAGATGAAGATGAATGAATGAATGAATACAAAATCTTAAAACCCCTGCAGCCATTATTAGCATGGACGGGCAGAATAATTCCAAACATAAACAGAAGACAACACATTAAGTTTTGCAAGACATTTCAGTGATATGTTATGATGGAAAAAGTAAAGTAAGCATAAATTAGATCTAAGATTATTCCACCAAATCAACTGTGCTGTCAAAATGTGTAAAAGAATGAAGTGAAGTTAAATGCGGTTTGAGTGCCTTGTCAGCAGATTTTGCTGGGATACATCGTTTAACTACTCTGTTTCGGATGAGTTTGTGAGTTATGGAGGCTAATTAACATGAGCAGAGACGGGTGTGACAGGCTGAAGGATGGTGTTTGTCATCCACCCTCATTTCCTCTTATCTCCATCAGCTACTCAGCAACTTTACCCTACTGGCTCACTCACTCCCTTCAGCTTAGTTCCAAGCACACATCAAGTGCTGAAAAGAAGAGAAGATATTTTTACATTTCTTATAAATTATGGTTTCTGAAATGTATTCAATGGATTTTAGGATTCATTTAGTTCAAAGCTATTCTGTGGGAACAGCAACTTTTTAGCTACTTTGCATTTTTCTAAAGCCAGAATTCTGAATTTGGTCTTGAGATGTTGTGAAAAAAAATATATACATATATGTATATATATATGTATACATACACATACAACATACAACACGGCCTTCGTATACTGTCCCAATCACAGTAGAAGCACTGGCCAAAGTCTCTTTCAAAAGCAGAACATCAACACTTTGTATGGACAGTGCATGAGGTGTGGGTGTTGTGTTCTGAAGTATTTTCCTACCCATAATTT